>CAJUYG010002011.1:24629-43046 GCA_910591675.1 Galerucella calmariensis
ATAATGATAATGATAATGATAATGATAATGATAATGATAATGATAATTTATATAAGGTTTCCATACATTAAAAGTCAAAAATGATGAAGCTGAAGAAAGGGACGTTTTGCTTGAGGAATACAACGATACAACGATTGTCTCAACCAAATATGAGGAAAAACTGCAATAGCCAATACTTATTACAAGTAGGTAGTCCGCGAACATCGATATCCTAACGATAAGACAACTCTTCATCAAGATGAACTTAATATCAAATATGTAAAAATTATATTGAGATGAAATAAATTAGAATTTGTTAGAAATAATATATTTTTAATTTGCTTGTTTTTAATTTTTATTGTTCATAGATTATGAACACACGGATAACTATTCAAGCTTTGTATAAAATTTCAACTATTTTCAAGCGCAAATTATTATATTTTTTCAATAAAATGACAGCAATCTTTGAGAGCAAAAGATAATCGATTTATTTTTTGGGACTCTGAGAGCACGGGAACAAACTTTCAGTGCGTTTGGAAACCTTAAATACGTATAAATTTAGGAGTTTTAAAAATAAAATGGTTAAATTGAGAATAAATGTAACTTTGACCTTGAATAACTTTCATCAAGCCCTTATTGTAGAGCGTTCAATTCTCCACAAAAATCTACAATGGGTATTGCAGTACAATTTATTATTTATGAAAATCAGAAGAAAATGAAACTTTATTCTTGTGGGATGTGGACATATTTTTGGCATTTAAACGAAACTTTTAAGCATGGCTTCGAGAAGAAAAAATATTTTTTTAAGCGCCCCAATATGCATACCACTTCATGTACTTGTTACGTAAATTACTGTTGTAATATTCAAAACAGAAAAAGCACGTGTATACTTGAAGAAAACGCAATATAAACAAACAAAATAAAAGAATACAAAGCACGGTCCTATCGGGCCCATCTCCATCAACCGAACCGACCGAACTGCATTAGTCTACCGGAACCGGAAACAGGCTATACCTACACAAGCGTTAATTTTCTTTTACGCTTCCGACCCATCCTAGATCGGTGGCCAACTTATCCACATCATGAATCCTCCCGCCGAACTATTACTTGTTGCAATCAAATGAAATGAAAAAAAAAAGCAATTTGTGCTTAACGATCCGATCGAAAAAGTATAATAGGTATCTTTGGCAAAAAATCGAGAATTTTACGAAGAATTAATTTACATATTATGATCAAAGATCACATCTATACGAATATATCAGATCGGAGACTAACTGGCTACTGGAAATGATGAATTGACTCGAAGGGTTTAATGTTTGCGGCTATATATCTACACCAACAAAAGAATTTGGTTTTTGCAAAATAACACACAAAACTTTCATAGGGTGCACACTAAATTAGACAGGTATAAGCAAAGTTGAAAAAAATTGTACATTTTTCATCTAAGTTAGGAGATTTTATAGACTAAATGTGAAAATTCTCGATTTGTCCAATATACAGGGTGATTTATTAGTGTGATAAAACTTTGTTACCATGGAAGATACTAAAAAGAGTTGAGTATAAAAATCGTAGGCAGCATTGGGCTTCATAATTTAAAATTAATTACAATAGACGATTTTTTCTTGGTAGCGGTAGCATTGATCCTTAACCAGATGCAGTAGGTCACAAACCCCTTCAAGTTTGAAAATGTTCAAGCCCACGATGGGCATTCGTCGGGCAGACAGACTGCTAAGGAGCAGATCTTGGCACACCATAATCTATAAAAAACTATTTCCGAGATAATTGAGGTGTTCCATACTTAATGCTCACTCTGTATAATTTATATCTAAAATATAGTGGGCTTATTGACAGTTTGACTTAAAACTTGTATTGCGTAATTTAGTGCAATCCTTGGCTTCTGTGGTAATTTAAAAGTTCTGAATATTTTCTTAAAATATGAGCACATCTCGTTGAATTCATTTATATTTTTAATAGAAGCCTTTTTCAAATGAATCGGCCCAAGCATTAATTATATTCGAAGGCCCTCTCCCAAGAATGTTTGCTTTGTCCGAGTCTCTCGAAAAATCAATCATTAGAACCCCGAAAAATCTACCGGCGATACAAAATGTTGATTGATAATTGAAGTATAAAAAATTACCGTAATTATGCTAGTGACACATTCGAAATTTGACAAATCAAGTAGAGTTACCGAGGAGACAGATAAAGAACTGTCATTGATCACCTGCTGGTTGACTAATGGTGAATTGTCAAGAGGTTCCGTCTATGAATTTGAGTGACTTGTGGGAAAGGTAACCTGTTATTAATATGATCGAGTAGGTGGTATACATGGGTTTCTTAACGTTCCTATTTGCAAGAAACAGATCTGATTTGTGAGTAGTTTTAATATTATGTATTTGTTATGTTTTTTCGGTCGCATCAGATGATAAGTATTAATATTCAAATCGACGAGCTAAACACTTTATTTATGTTAATTTAAACCACGACTAGAATTTTATAAAGATAGAACTTTATTGTTTAAACTACAGGGTTATACAAAATGAATATTAAAGTCACAATTATTTTTATGCTCTCAATCTTGTACAAATAAATATGTGTAGACCCATAAACAGTATAAAAAAGATACAGTCACGTGGTTCTGATCATAAATAGCCCACTTTTCGATAATAATTATTGATAGAGAACATTAACTAATTCACACTTCCACAACAAACAACAAACTAGAAGCATGAGGCACATGAACCGTAAAATGGCGTAAAACAACATTGTGAGGCATGCGCAAATATCTTGAATAACTACCAGCAGCGTTAAAGTTCTCATTTAATTTGAAAATTTAAGTAACTGCTCTGGCTCTCCAGGTGGCTCTCCTCTCACGTGTAGAATGTCCATACCCTGACTCTGATCTATCTGAGCAACACACTAGGCGATGTCGTCCCGCTTTGGTACCCCACTTTGGTCTGTCAAATACATACCAATCGATTTCGTTCCGAAAAACGATGACGTCACGGTAACTTTGGTACCCTTTTTGGTCTGTCAAAGCACATACCGGGATATGCAGCACGGTTACTGAAATTGGTAGCTTTCTATCCTTTTCTAAGGTAGTTTTTGTCTTTCTTTTTATTCGTAAACAAAAAAAGTAGTTGGAAAGAATTTTGTATTTTTTCAAGATTTGTTTGTTTTTTATTTACTTTGTGTAGTAATAATGGAATCTGTTGATCTTATTATAAATGGCAAGAAGCTGTCATTTTCCTTTTTTGGAGCTTACCCTCAATAGTATTTGTCTTTTTGTGTCTCAATTGATCAGCAACGATCTTATGCGTTTGTCGCTTTTTAGTTCATAATATGATAGGAATTTTTGAGGGGATGTGGCATTAAAACTCCAAGAAAATATATGATAACTCAATAAACAACTTTAGCCAAGCTAATACATAAACATAAACGTCAATTTCACCAATCAGCTGAGCCAACTGGGTACCAAACGATTTCGCCTGCTATTGGTAGCTTACGTCATAGCGGTGACGTAGGACCTACCAAATGGTTAACCAAAGTCTATACCAACCAAAGCGGGCCGAAATCGCCTACTGTATGGGGAAATATTTATCGAATAGGTAACTCGTAGAAGTATTTGAAGTACTTTGAAATATAAAGAAATGTAACGGCTCCGAAATATACGTACTTATAAGCTTAAAACAATATGGACCGGAAAACAATCCTTTGAGCTAGAGGCGAAACCTTACTGTGAATTCCAGGACACAATGGAATGGAAGGAAATGAAATAGCAGATGAACTAGCAAAGAGGGGGACTAAAACACCCTTTTGCGTATCAGCTCTAATCTAATATTGAAAGAAATAGGTAAATCCGAAAAAGAGATAAGATCTGACCATTGGAAAGATCTCGCAGGGCTTAGACAATCAAAGATTCTGATGAGTGAATACAACTCGTTGAGATCCAATTAATGCATAAGTCACTAAGAGTTTTAACGAGGATCCTAACGGGACATTGTCGCCAGTTTGAAACCTGAAAAAGCTCAAAATAGTGGAGGAAGAAGAATGTAGATCCTGTGGTATGGAAGAAGAAACCTCCATCCGTATGATATATTTATCGAAACAATTGTCAATAATTTACTTGCAATTTACACATTTTTTCAAATATATTGTGGAGTCATTTAGAAACAGTTAGTTTCATTTAAAACCATATGATGAGTAGATTCCACGAAGTGAGGGTTTATACAGTTAACTCAATACATTTTTTGTTTCAGTGAATGTCACCCCAACACATAGGTCATACATACTGGATAAACACAACAAAACCATTGTTACGAGTGCCAGGATATGCGAATATTGCGGCAAATAAGATTTTACTGGAAGAATACTCCAGGCCAAAGACAGGAAAGAAAGTTACTGGTGCTTACTATGCTAGATTGCTTTCTGAGATTCAAAAATCTGATATCAGAGTAATTACATGTTCTGATTATACCCATTAAAAAATCTGAGATATATAAACTCAATTGAACAGAATGTAATGCTGTCTATATTGGTCAAGCAATTCGACATTTTGAAATTAGACACAATGAACACTTACGAGTAAATAGGTTAATGTCCGTATTTATAGTCACTAAGTCTAGCACTTAAGTTCTTGAGAGCTTGGATACTTTGTAAACTTGTTCTATAGACACAATAGAGTACACGCATATTTCATATTTTGCTTAGATTTTAATTTATAATAGTAAAGTTGATATAAAAAATTACTAATAATAGGAAATGAACCAGTTTTCATTGGAAATTACTTCGACCAACACCCGAGGATTTTCGAACGCTACCGATGATACGTGTGACGTCGTATCTTTTGTTTGTTTACTTTTGTCAATATGGCCGGTATTGCATTAGGTTCTGTGTAGTTGTGTGTTTATATTGTATTTTAATCAACTATTAATTGCCTTATCGACGTAAAAATATCATTTATATATGTTTGTTTGAGACCATTACGTGATTGTGTGTGTTTTTTTTTTATTTGATATATTTGATTCGATATTTTTTGAATTTATGAGGAGTTAAAGCATTATCGTAAGTACGATTTAAACTATGTATTATTTATATAATATATACCAACCATAATTCGATGTGTAGTCGTAAGAAAATAATGTTTTTATGGTTGATTCCCAGACATATAGGTGTATAACCTCAAACTATTTAAAAATAAAAATTACCAGCATAGAAGTAGGTTCTTACATTAAAATGGTCTTCGCAAACAAAAGTAGTAGTATTTGTCGAAATATCGTCTTTGTTTCGACGCATAGCTTGCAATTATAATGCCCTTCTCTTAAGTGTATTTTTGCTTGCGCCACCAAGTGAAGCAACAAATATTTTGTCTGGAGTTTTAATAGACGTTGATTTATACTCTGATACAATGCAATACTTGAATACAGTTTTTTTTCGGCATTATCCTTTCAGAAACAAATTAGGTCACAAGAACTCAGAGCGTGATACACGAATAAGAATGTAAGCAAATGACGTCACTCCATGGGGCAGCCATCTTTATGACGTAAAGCGCGTTTTGGCGGACTTTCAAATTTTACGACTTTTAAAGTCGTTTTAAAAGTAAAGTTTATGTTTTTGTGACAAAATAGGCATGCAAGGTGTTAAGAGATGTGATAAAGCGTCAATTCCCACCAATAGCAAAATTTATACTTGTACCCTATTTTAAACTCACGAGACGTAGTAAGAGCCACTTAAACTTAAGGGTGGTTGATACTGGTTGATACTTTGAATCATACCTATAGACATTAAACTATTGACAATCAAATCGAATTGAGATTATGAAATGATTCAGTTGTACACAAAACTGCGTTCATTCGGAAACAGAAGATTGGAACGTTTTCTTAGAATATGTTGAGAATATAGAAGATAATGAAAAGAGAAAATGATTAGAAAAACGTTATATTCGTGATATGCAAGATCATTTTGTATTTTTTGAAGACAACGAATTTATAAAACGATACCGATTTAAATAAGAAAATGTAGGGTAAATAGTACTGCCGCAAATTTTTGAACAATTCAAGAGATATAATAGATATAAGAATCAATGTACAATCCTTTTTTTTTGCAAACTGGCAGTTGTGCTCTTACTACGAGCTTCTAATTTTTTAAGTTGGGGTTCACTAAGAGGAGGTGATAATGTATTTAGAACTTAACTTAAAGTTAGAGATAATAGAACGATAAGTGTAAGCGGTAAGATCGGTCCTAAATCAAAATCCTGAATCAAAATCCTCAATCAAAAACTAAACTGGAAAATTTAGAATGTTGCAATAAAATCAGCGCGTTTAATAAACAAAGGAAAAATAGTCCAACTTTTCAAATGATTTAAACAATTACTATCGTGTTTAAACGGTATTTTAACCGTGAAGACTTCTTGATTTAAACTTTAAGCGGATATTACTTCTTCTATTTCAGATAATCGACGTGTTTAGCAATATTTTAGTAATATTTATGTTATGGCGAACATTCAGAGACATAACAATTCATATTACTTCAACTTACAAAAAATAGGAAAAAGTTAATTCAATTCAATCAAGGGACAAAAACTATTAACTTGATTATGTGAAACTAGAATTACGTTGTCTTCTATTTACTTCTGCCACAGGGTGTAGAACTATAAGCATGATTCGTGAAAGATAAAAACTACAATTTATAGTTTACGACTTAATTATATGGATCAAGTTAATTTTTAGTTATAAATTTCAACAGAAATCGGCACACTTCGGAATATTTGTTGATAAACTTTAAAATACATTGATTTAGGTCATCACGTCACTAAAATGTTGGCTATAAGAAAATATGTAGTAGACAGACCCACTGAAAAGTATTGAGTCATTGGACCTACCTGAATGTTATTTTTCATTTTATCATTCATGATGAACACTCGGATTTATTAAAAATTAAGGGTTTGGCTCGCGCTAACATACTTAATACTATCAGAGGCGTTACGAAAAGGATCAACTATGGAAAAAAATTATTTATGGTCGAGATTCGGTTCTTGTATATATAGGTTTGTTGAAAAGTTCATGTAACGCTATTTATGGGTCACAAGAAAAATTAGAATTTTTCCCAAGCAAAAGTTTAATTTTTTTAAGTGACATATGTCATATTTCATTTTAACCTCGCAACTCATTTCTTTACAACCCATTTGAAGATACCAGTGTCAGAAGCTGCTAGCCAGTTTAAAGTTGGTCGTATACTAGAGTTGAAGATCATCGAAGCAGTGGACATTCAGAAACCACACCACACACACGACAACTACACCAGAAAAGCTCTAACTAAACCAATTATTAAAATCCAAGTTTGACCAATCATGCAAGAAAGAAGAACCAACGGGAAGTTGCAGCCGTATGCGCGGAGCTAGCGTCATATTGTAAAAATGACATTGCACTTCACATTTTGTAGGTAAGCAAAAAAATTTAGAATCTGTCGGCCTTGACTGTGGATAATCAAATAAATACACAAGACTCACAGATAAACTATTTAAAAGTCTTGATATATTCAAAAATCAAAAATATTCGACAGTAAATGTCAATGATAAAATGGCTGTCTGCATAAAACATTGTTCGTAACGCCAATGCATGAAACGGTCGTTTCTAGGCAGCATAATCAAAAAGGACCGATTTTGGCTTCTGCGCAAGACAGTTGACAGACTTCACGTGGTTTTTTCTTATGTGAAACGGTGTCTACCATAAGCACTTCGGTGTACATTAAATTTAACAGTAGTGACAGTTGAAACACACCCATTTTAACAATAATTACAGCTTTCAGTTGACACATACTTGAATACAATGGTCTTAACAATAGTGACAGTTTTCAGTTGGAGCACAATGGTTTTAACTAACCAGTTGAAACACCTTGATGTAAAAATAATGACAGCTGACAGCTGACACTTATTCATTTCTTATATTTTTGTTTTCTTACTGGAAAGTTTTTGAACGCACGTGTTTTTTGTTATTCTATTAATTTACAAACAACGTATTATATGAAAAGTTGTCAAAGAATTAACATGTTTCCTTTGTTATATTCATAATGACATGTCACTGGTGAAAAGTATACTCCAGCACGCGCCAGACATTCTACATACACATTGAATATGCATCGAAGTCATCTTTTGAATACTAATTAATAAAATAATAAACATGGTTGATACTTGTAAGGAACAGAACAGTTCCTACAAAACCGATGCAGGTGGCTTGGAAAAAATCCTGGTGCGGTGCTGTACACATAAAACGCTTATTTCGTGAAGGTCAATAACTTCTAACTGCTTGTAAATTCATGAAAAATACTTAAAATTAATTCTGGGCACTCACATTTCGTGTCATTTTCAAATCGAAGTTTTTAATTCGGTACTTATAGTACTTGTTTTTTTTTAAATAGTTGCCACTCACGATCTTTATAATTTAATATCTTTTGTCTTACCGTCGGAGTCGTCCCGTTTGTAGGTACCAAAAAGTTGGGCACACAAAATGGATTTATTACATTTGTTTCAACCAAGAGCCTAGACCTTATTCAATCACAAGGAGGCGCGATTTGAATTTAAGTTGGCAATTCTGTAGATTTCTGATTGGTCAGATTGCGCTCTTCTTAGTATTGACATCAGCTGATAATTTCCATTTTTGACAGTTCTGACAGATAAATATACTCATTTTTGCCTTCGCATCCGCTGTTGTTACTTTATTACTCTTACCCATTTTCCACTCTATTTCGTTGAAACTATTCTTTTAAAAACTTCACTAAGCAATTGTATTGAATATCTGCCATTATGGATCCTACTTCGAGTAGATACCAGCTCTTGACTTAGTTCGGCAGTACAATGTAAACGGTGAACTTAGGTCCTTTAGAACTGGCAGAAAAACAATGTAAGCTCCGTTTCACATAAGAAGAAGCCACTTGAAGTTTGCCAACTGTCTTGCGCAGAAATCTAAACCGGTTTTGTTTATCTATGTCGTCTCGTAAAGACCGTTTCATGCCATTAGCGTTACAAACGATGTTTAATGCCGACAGCTACTTTATTATTGACATTTGAGGTTGTGTTTGAAGCAATCATTTCCTTTCGAATATTTTTGATTTTTGAATATTTTAATGCGTTTACCTAGTTTATCTGTGAGTGTTGTGTGCTTTATTTGATCTTAAGCAATGCCTACTAAAAAACTTGTTAGTGTTAAAGGAATAATTATTCACAGTCAAGGCCGACAGATTCTAATTTTGTGCGATGATTTTGACAACTAGTTCGCGCACACTATACGACTTCCCACGTGAAACGTAGTCTACAATAAATTTATGTAAACAAATATTGGATGGAGAACCAAAAATATTCATGTTATGTCCAAAATGTTGGCAGGTTTTAAATTGTTACTTTTATATTAACATGGTATTAAATGCTCAACATTTTTCTTACAGGATTAGTACCTAAAGTCAACTGTTTACCGACTATTAAAGGAATATGGAGGTAGAGGTACAATATACAATGCAAGGAATATTGGTGGAATAGCAGGACTTTTGAAAGATTGAGATGAGTGAATTAAAAATGCTGTTCGAAGAACAAAAATGAGTTATATGTATTGGATAAAAAGTTGCAAACCTTGAAGTGTAGTCCTTTGAAGAGTCAAATGTACTATTTATTTGTTATATTACACATTTGGAAAAAAGTTGATTGATAGAACTAACTGTCGATAGAGGTTATTAGCTATCGAAGATATAAAACAATACAGAAAAGAATGGTTTTGGTAGAAATTGCATTATTTGTTTTCCAATGCAAAAAGAAGGAATATTACTATTAAGAAAGTATTTGAAAACTGGTTTATTACACCTAGTCCGACAACATAAAGATAACTGTTGGTGATGGTAGTTTAATTTAGATACCTTGCGTGTCCTAACCAGTCTTATAATATTCTGTAATCCTAATTATTTTTTAATATTATTATTTCTCATTCAATCCCTCAAAGTGCCCCTTGATAGTTTCTGATATTTTCATTTCTGTCGTTCACATTATTATTGTAGTCAATATTTGGACCCTGATTTCTGTTCGTGTATATAAATAGGTAGGTATTATAAATTCTCGTTTGCACGTATACATTTGTTTTTCCATGCTATGACATCTCCTCATGCTTTTACAGCTTGTAGTAGGTATAGCTGAATTTTGAAAAAGTTTTTTTCCTACGAGCGGGCGGAAAATTGAATTTTCCACACACATTTTAGTGTACTGTGTGAAAATAATTCTCCACCTCAATATATCAAATTAATAATAAGCCGGTATATTATGGTGGTTGCGAAATGCTATAAATTTAAGTAATGCAAATAATTGTACTTTTACAATAAATTATAATATAAATAATTGGGTATTAGATTTTGACATGTAACTATTATTGTTAATAATATTTTACTTTGTGTTTACTTCATCAATAATCTAATAAAATATGTTTCTAAATAAACTATAAGCACTTATAATCAGATAAAAATATCTCAACTTTTGATTAGTTCTGTTGACTTTCCTCGCGCTCGTAGAAAAACTATTGTACCTAACACTTGCGGAAAATGTTTTTCCGCACTCGACTGCTTCACCTGTGAATGGCAGACTCGTGCGGAAAACTTCATTTTCCGCACTAGTTATTGAAAATTGTTGAAAATTATGCGGTATACTTTCAATCTACATTAAGCTGCTCAAGATGGGAGAGGGAAATAGTCATGGCATTCACCTTCTTGAAAAGTTTCAAATGCTGTCGAGTGTACTTATTAATTTTGAACCACTACTTTGTTCAGTTTCTCTTTTTAAGCTTCTACAAAGGATTATAGTTTTATTTCGATTCAACGAATATAGATTGTAATGTTCTTGTGAAGTAGAAATTGTAGAATATTTCCAAAAATTAAATTATTGACTTTCTTTTGAACGAATTCAGTTATTTGGTAATTAAAAACCACCGGAATAGAGTAATGTGGTTGTTGTAATCTTTCGGTTTGAATTAGAAATTTCAAATACAAAACAGGAAAAAGTTTTATATATCTATACGACAGAATACCCGTCTGTTTAATGCTTAGGTACATCTAAATAATCTACTACAGATCAGAGGAGAAATCGACCTCGTCCATCAAAGCATATTTAATAGATTTGGAGCACGACTGTTTACCACTTTTTCGGGACAAATTTGGTAGCTTCTTGTGGTGTGAGTAAGGATTTTTAAATTACTCCTTCTGGTTATTGAATGAACTATAAAAAACAAATAACATTTCTGGTTATATTATATACATTATCTGGCAAGGTCGCAAAAATATTAATTATTAACAATCAATCTCATATCCTCCACTACCACACTCTTACAATTTATGCAGAAATATGTTGAAGCTTATCCAAAATCAATTGCAAAGCTGAAGCACCTGTTCAAAGTATTTTCCACGTAGAGAAATGCGTATTTGTATCCTTTGGAACCAATTCTGGAAGTAGTTATTTCACTTGCTTGCCGGTACACTATAGAGTTTTTGAAGGCGTCAACTGCATTAGGTCTGGAACCTTAACTGACGCAGTTCATTTTTAATTTTTGGAAAAGTAAAAAAGTTGTCAGGAAAGGATGAAGGAAGATCCAACAATTCGGTGTTTTCTCGCTTTAAGAACTCAATTGTTGTCCGAGCTGTGGCTGTGTGGGAACTTGCGTTGCCTTGGTGGAGGATCATTTATGAAGGAATTACTCATAGCAAACAAATGGATATGTACCAATCAACAGTAAATAACAATTCTTTGATCCTGCTTAGGAATTATGTTGCTACATGACCTGCTTTTGAGACAAATGAGACAAATGTCGCCACCATCTTTTTGGAAACAGTACGAGAACAGATAGCTTTCGTCTGCTTTGGTTCATATTGGAACACCCAAACAGTCGACTGACGTTTATTTTTAGGTTCATAAGGGTGAAACCAGGATTCATTTCCACTGACAATAGTAGGTATGTTTATTATATTTTATGAGTTTCCTGCGTTACCGCTTTTTTCATATCAACAGATGCGCCATTGCGTAATTTTTTTCACATCCATGTAAAATATTTGAATTGTGATTAACGAAATGCCCAATGCTGCTCAAACTTCACGATATTTGACATGTCGATATTGTCGATGTTCTTGGATCAGCACCATTTTTATTGGGTTCAGTTCACAGTGATAAGGCGAAAGTCTAAAGATGTGAACTCTATGATGTATCTGTCATAAATGTTTTAAAATGCATCAGCAGTTTTCAGAAGTTAATTTTTCAAGTAATCTTGATCGTTAATATCCTTTTCATACAACAGCTCTCCCTCAAGGAGCTGTGAGACCTAGTCGTTGGTGGGGGAGCCGAGTAGCTGTTCCTTCCTTCTCAGGAAGAATACGTGAAACCAAGGACAGCTCAACGGATTCCTGTGAAATGCAGAAATGCGATATCAGTATCTTCAGCGTGGAGAGTGGACTATTGCCCTGACGAGTTTGCTGATAGCCGGCCGATGGCCGAAGTCAGCGGGGTAGTCGGAACAATAGACTGCTTGTGGAAACCTGCCTGATATAAACCGTATCTAGTAGAAGGTGGTTTATGAGGTATATTCACTAGATATAGGGGCTTGCCTTAAACAGCTGGCCAAGGGGAAGGAGACCACAATAAAATACCCTCCAAGTCAAGGTGTAACAGCATATGCCGAGGACCGCGTGGTCAAGGGGAAGCTTGATCGTTGATATGCGGACTCTGGATACCTGGGGACATCCAGTTTAAATACCTTTACTCCTGCATGCGGAGGAGTGGACCTTGTGCTTCCCTAGCTACTCGTGGGATCAACCATGAATAAAGAAAAGAAAAAAAGAAAACAAGCGGGCATGCGCCGCAACCGGGCACAAGTCGGAGCAATGTATCCACAGTGCCCAAAAATACAGAAGCATCTTCCTCACACGCGAGCAGACCTCGTGTTGAGGAAGTCAGAGAAAAACAGGAGAGGAGAAGGAACTGGGATAGGAGTGTTCGATCCAGGAACCAAACACTCTGAAAGCTTGGGAAAAACCCCAAGTATCTTTCAAGCGGAAATACACGCCATAAGAAAGTGCGCCCAGTTCAATGTTGATAAAGGATACATAAGACAAAAGACTATCATAATGTCGGATAGTCAAGCAGCCATTAAGACACTGAGCTCTTGTGTAATCAGTTCCAAAATGGTGTGGGAATGCCTAGACAAACTCAATGAACTAGGCGGGAACAGCATAGTCACCTTACTATGGATTCCATGACACACTGGAATAGAAGAAAATGAAATAGCAGATGAACTAGCAAAGAGGGGGACTGAAATACCTTTCTGGGGGCTGAACCCTTTTGCGGAAGAAATAAGTAAAGCCGAGAAAAAGAGAAGATCTGACCATTGGAAGGATCTAGTTGGGCTCATACAATCAAAGACTTTTCTGGGTGACTACAACTTGTTGAGATCAAATGAATGCATAAGTCAAAGTAAAACTGCGCTAATAGTTTCAACAGGGATCCTAACGGGACATTGTCACCTGAATGATGCATTGTCGTATTTAATGAAGCGTGTTACCAATAGATATTTTTCAAAAATAACGACCGTTTAACTAAGAAAACAACTACACTCCGGGCTATATGCCCCGACGGCTATTGAATTACACTTCAAAGTCAAACGGGGTTGGTATATCTACAAGAAATTAACACCAACCATTCTGGTTTGCAATTAGAAGGAACAACATAGCTTGTAGATCGGTTTCGGCGTATTTTCGCCTCATCAGTACAAGGTATATGTTCTCCGTCGAAGAGCTTTAAGAGCGTAATCCCGGACTGATTGCAAACCAGAATGGTTGGTGTTAAATATCTTGTAGATATATCAACCCCGTTTGACTTTGAAGTGTAATTGAATAGCCGTCGGGGCCTATAGCCCGGAAAGTAGTTGTAGCTTCTTAGTTAAACGGTCACTATTTTTAAAGAATATTTTCCAAACCTTATAAAGCATTAGAATTATTATTATTCTGCGATATATATAAGTAAAAGATGTGTTGTTCATTATACATACTTTGTATTTTTTGGGTGATTCGTATTTAAACAATTTCTCAAATAGATCATAGCTAACACCGAAAGGTAGAAAGGCTTCAGAAGAAAAGAAGAGAAAAGAAAAAATTACATAAAATGCGACTGAGATGAAAAAAAAATACTTTTTATTAGTTTCTAGTCATATCACGTATATACCGGTAACTAATACAGCTATTCGCATATTTAAAATAAAACATATCGGAGAATTATTTATGCAATCGCTTTGTATTTTGTTTAAAAAAAAAACTCTTAATAATTGAATGGATTATTGGAGAGCGCGATCGATTCTACAAACATGTGTGGGCGTTCAGCTAGCCTTAGGAAGAAACTGATTATATATTTACTTACGTGATTATAGTTATTAGGAAAAACATTATCCGAACAGAGGAGTGGTCTAACATGGTATATTTTAGTGCAGAACACTTTTAAATACCAGATAATTATTTACTTTTTCGATCAGATAAATTCATAACATGAAGATATGAAAGAATATTGGGACGTGGCAGGTTCCATTGAAGCACGTACCAGCCACAAGTGATGAGTATATATTTGAGATTTAGAATACTGTGTGGTCTTAGAATTACGTAAACTTTAAATGCATCAGAAAGGTGAGTCCCCATGTGTACAAATTGCGAAATCCGAATTACGAATCGCAAAAAAAAATTCGTACGGGAAATTGTAACTTCCTCATAGATACGAGAATCGCATTTTGCAGGGAATTTTATTGTTATAATCCAGTTTATGGAATAACGTTGATGGGGACGTAAATTTTATCTCACATCACAAGGGGGTGGTAAATTCTGTATAAAACAGAACTCTTCAGAATGTGTTTTCAAGCACTAGGTACTATTAACCCTGGTAAACCATAATATAGCAGCTCCTAAGTGGGTCCCGGGATACTAAGGGTATTGTAGGCAATGAAAAGACAGATACACTAGTAAAGCTAGGATCTTAAACTGCATTCACTGATCCTGAACCAGTATTTGGGATATCATAAGCTGCTGCACGTGGTTGTACATCTCGGTAGATACGATCAAGGGAGCAGTCATACTGGAAACACGTTCCAAAACATGAACACAGCAAACTTCTGGTCAAAAAACCCTTGGAAATATTACACCTCAACAGGGGCCAGGGATTACGGGATTAATCATCGGACACTGTACCCCAAGAAAGCACATGCATACAATCGGCATAAATAGGAAGGAACCTCTCACATTATCTTCGAATATGAAGCATTGTCTCGAGGTCTCCAAGCATCTGACTGTTGTGGCCGAACTAATCAATGAACACTAGGTACCCACCAAAATAAGATAGAAAGTAGGAAGATAACATCCTTAATATATTATAATATAATCTCATTCCTTGGAATTAGATAAGGGACTAAATAGAAATTATAATTATAATTAAATATAAATATATATCGTCTTTTTCTCGTAAATAAACTATACCTTCTGACATGGAGAGTATAAATAAGGAGAATTGAACTACTGTTTGGTAGTGCAGATTATTTAAAAGGAAGACGTGAATTGAATGTAATTTAGGAAAACCAGAGTTTTTAGTTTTTTCGGTTATAAAAAGTAAAAAAAAAGTAGGAAAGAATATTTATCATGATACTTAAAATAATATGAGAGAATGCGCAGATACCATATCTTATCAACTAACCCATATAATAAATCTATCTGTGGTACAAGGGAAATTCCCTACTAAACTCAAAAGGAGCAAAATCGTACCGGTACTCAAAAAAAATTACCCCCAATGTGTCGAAAACTATAGAATGATTTCTTTGCTTACTCGTTCTCTAAAATAATTGAGAAAACGGTATACAATCAGCTAATTGGTTACCTAGATCAAAATAAAATTATAACCCCATCACAACTTGGATTTCGAGGAAATTATTCAATAGAAACTGCATCAACTGAACTGGTACAATATATACATGAAAACATCGACCAAAACAAATACGTAGCAGGTATATTTTTTGATCTGACTCGTGCATTTGACACTATCAATCCCCACTACTTATCCCTAAAAATAGAAGCTATAGGCATTCGAGGTCCAATCCAATCGTGGATTAATTCCTACATGTCTGGCAGAACACTCAGTGTGCAGATCGAAGATGAATTGTAAGATGAATTTAGCACCTCTATTGGTACTCCCCAGGGTGGTGTCCTAGGACCACTTTTGTTTCTTCTTTACATAAACGACCTACATATCCCACGGACGTGATTTATATATGCAGATGACACCTCAATTATAATTACAGCCGATAGCTTGGATGAGCTACTTAAAAAAATAAGAAAAATCATGGAAGAGTTCACCTCTTCGTGTCAAAGAAATCACCTTATTATGAATGAGAGAAAAACCGTTTTTATTCAATTCACATCCCCAGTCAAGGAAGGCAATGCCCTTGTTTTTGATTTTAATAATTGCACGATAAACACTTCTGAAAATACAAAATTTCTAGGAATGGAATTAGATTGCAAATTAAATTTTAAAAATCACATTGACTTTTTATGTAAAAAATTAAACAAATTATATTTTGCTTTTAATAGTTCAAAATCTAATTTATATCAAGATTATCTACTGAATCTGTATTATGCAATCAGCTGCAATGTAATTGTGTGGGGTAGAGCAAGTAAAACTGGGCGAGTATTTATTCTCCAAAAGAGATTTATTCGTTTGATCTTTGGCTTAGACTACAAGGAGTCCTGTAGGAGCACCTTCAGGAGCAATAACATCCTGACATTCACAGGCATATATCTCTACAAACTTCTAATTTATACCTTTATCAACAAAAACAACCTTCAGAAAAATAGTGACATACATAATCACGATACGAGATCTAAGAGTGATATTCACTTGAACAAATTTAGTCGTTCTCAATTAAAAAAGTCGCCAACATATGCCGGGGGTGAATTTTTCAATCGGTTACCAGATGATATCAAACAAATAAACCATCTCAAAAAATTCAAAACTAGTCTTAAAAAATTTTTAATACAATATTGTTTTTACTCGCTAGATGAATTTGGTAGGTGGCGTAACATCTCTTAATTCCTCACCTAATTTTTGATCTTTTTGTATTTCAAACTTTGAAAATGTAACTTTTCATTTTATTTTATTTCCCTTATATTCTTGTTTACACCAAATGTTTGTTATATGCTGTTGTCTGTATACATTTTGATTCTAATCTTAATTTTAATTGTTTTAACTATAGTCTTATACTGTGTCTGACTTGTCTTGTGTCATATGTGTATGATGGTAAAGACTAATAAATTATCTATCTATATCTTACCTGTGAAAAGTCTAGAAAAAGCACAATTTTACCATGAACCATATGCCTATTGATTAAACATTAAGCATATATTGAACTCATTTTTATTGTTATTGTACGGATTGAAAATTTTGCATTGAGTTTTAAGGCTTTGGGCTACGCATTTTAAGCCATTTTACTAATCTTTCACGTTTTAGTGGCTTATTCACTACTATTTTGAGATTATTATGATTGATCAAACGGATTTCTCATCCATAAAATCATTTCTATATCCTAACCTCACTTACTTCACACGTGAACCGCGAACTGTCAAAGGAGCCAACAACCAATAAAACAACATGAACTCGAGATTTATGATTGGTCGTTATTGTTCTACCGTCAGATGTTACAGTACAGGTTTTAAACTGGAGCCCTCTGCCATAAATTGGAAAACACGGTCCAACACGGAGCTGGATCTACTTATATAGTCTCCATCCCTTCTGAGATAAAGCCGCTCGCCCTCTTATTCAAACACCCGGTACAATTTAAGTGATTTAATCCGGCTATCAGTATACTCATCATTATCGGACGAAATTTCGATTAATTATCGATTTTAATACAGTATAAATAACAATAATAGTCATCCACGAAAGTAAAACATTTTATAAATGAAGAACTTGTGCCCGCCAACGCATATTATTAATAATATATTACAGTCATGACTTATTAAAATTACAGTAATAACGCTAGGTTTAATATTTGCACTGTAATATTAAATATTGTGTATAAATTATCGTGTAGGTAATAATAAGGTTTGAGACCATTAAATTTCATAAAGCAAAACTGAGATCTTGATGCACGACGTACCTACTAAATGAAGGTAATCTGAAATAAGGTATCCTTGTGAAGGCATCTCTTTATTTTGCCTACATCACGTTAAAAGAGGTGGAGTTTCGGTTGGTGGTCGGATTATTTATCCGACTATTAACTTTATTTTAAATTAGTTTACTTTATAGATTTATCTTTATAAAATCTATTTGTGGATATTCATTAAACGGGAAACTTATCAGACTGTTTAAATCATAGTATCGTGAAAAAACATGTGGCTAATCATAAA
>CAJUYG010002011.1:48046-61556 GCA_910591675.1 Galerucella calmariensis
TACTTAATTAGGGTTTATTACTCCTCGAACTTTCTGTACAGACTATAAAACGTTTTCTATGTTGTAATTTTCATTTAGTATGTTCTCTAACGGTCCCTTAATACCGTGAAGCTCTCGTTGTAATTTAAATTTGGGACACTGCAATAATATATGTGATACACTTATTTGCACATTACACATGTCACATGGAATGTCTTTGGAGAGTAAATGTTGGTGGTTGAGTCGTGTGTGACCTATTCTAAGCCGTGCGAGAATCGTCTCTGCTCTTCTAGTTCTGGGAAGGTTAGTCCATGATAAAGTGGATTTCACTCAGTGTCGTTGAAGAATGTGTCCAAAGCTCTTTTCAGTGCTCTATTAGACTTTATTTATTTTACTTTATTAGACTTCATTAGACATAACTTTCCCATTGTCCGTTTCTAAGATAATCCGGTGTTGCGAAATTTTCAGCAATGCTGTATATATTCTGCTTATCCATATGTAGTAATGTGTAAGTAAGTTTTTCTACTTCTATCACTAAGCCCGCATCTAAAATACGGATTTGAATACGCAAAATATCTCGTTTACCTTTTGTTTCTTAAACGTCACGTATCTTCTGTAATTTATATTTAATAGCTAAAAAGCTTAAAAGGTTGAGAGCCACTGTTGTTAACAATATCACAAAATTGTCGAATCTGCCGAACGATTCATTTTTGACACAGTTTTAAAGAGCACTCTGTACATGTGAAAATAATTCCGCAAGCCTCTGTCTTATAAACACCTCCCTTAAACGTGAACTTGCAGGTGGCTGTAACAAATTAAAGCTTGGACGTGTCTACTAATGCTACTATAAACTAATTTTATTTAATAATCTTATAAATTGTATGAAACATTACGTAAACATATAGGTACTGTTCTTAATGGTGAAATAATAGAAAAATTCAAAGCGGTAAAAACAACAAAAGTAACTTAATTGTCGCTATAATAAAAATCGTGAGCACTAAATCACTGCCAAGCATCAGCCCTTGCATCCCGAACTCATTAAATAATCTTAGAAAAAACTGACATCCAAGTTGGCCATTCTAAATCACTTCCTCGGACTTGGCGAACTTCAGACGTCCATAACTCAGTCCAACAAGCAAAAATCTCGGGGACAAAAACACATCGGAAACAAAAAAGCACAGGCAGCTCGATACAAACGAGGGATATAAACAATTCTTAGAGTTACCATGGTAACGCGCGGACACCGGCGTCTTTGATTGTGAATTTGCATAGCCTGCTCGGATATGGAAATATTGCAGCGTTCTTGAAGTGACTGTACGAGAGTGGACAGTCGGAGGAGAGCGCGCGGTAGCCGATTCGAGTCAACCATGCCGCTTTTCGGCATACTCTAACTTATGTCAACTGATTTTTGTAATTCTTTTATACTCGGGATCTGCATTACTGATGAGCGGAATCGATAAGCTTCATAGGTAAACAGTTCGCCTTCCTTTATACGCATATTATATATCATACCTACCGCTACCGATAGAAATTCGTTTGCTTGTATTTCTTATCCTTATACCATTTTATTCCAAACATTTCTCGTTGGTCAGTCGGGGTGTTAAAGAGATAATTTCTACAGTGTTAATTGTTAATTCACTCAACATTTTACTCGGTAAAACAGTTGGTTTTAAATCGGATTTATCTACAAGCGAGATACGAGGAGCAATCGAAATTTTTATCAACAGTAAAAACACAAGAGCTTTTTTTATCGGATAAATTTCTCTTTGCAACGAAACAGTTTTGCCAATCACTAATTTTACGAGAAAAACTGACATGATAAAATCGCGACACCGGAGGTGGAGCGATTTTATCTAATGTCAGTTTTTCGAGCAAATTTAGTGATTGGTAAAACTTTGAGTTAAAGAGAAATTTATCTGATAAAAGAAAAGCTGGAGTGTTTTTTGGCAAGATAAATTAACGACAGAATATATGGATGAATAGCTGTGAAATTATAAGTAACCAAACTTGCGACTCCTTGTCATTGTGTAAAAGTGACGTCCGCTTACTAGATATTGAGGAAGAGGAGTTTTTATCGATGTCAAAGTGACAATAACATTTCCAGGTATATGACATTTTAACATTTTAACATTTTAATTTATCACCAATAAATATTCACCTTTGGAAATAAAAATAGGGAATCAATTGTCATTTAACGGAAAGTTGGGTGAGCTTATAGATATCATTTAGGACTTTCAGAGAAGCAAACAAATTAACAATGGTACAGTAGTCGCCAATTACTTGAATCTACTAGACAACTGAAATAACTATATCGATTGTTTCATATTGTTAAACATAAGCAAACGCACAACCAGTGTAAAACACTCAGTAGCATGCAAGGAGGTAAATTGTAGGCTAATTAATTCGAAAATAAAGGCAGCTACTTAAAGTAAATTGTATTTTGGTAAGGAGGGTGTATCAAATCCGACAATACAACTGTGGAAATGTGAATCTTACGAGGGAGTGGGGGGTCACCACCTAGTGAGACGGAGAGTTCTTTCAGTTTTTCAAGAGATGCGCCCCTTCCGAGATATTGCGCATGGAAAATTTCGTTTTTCATCCAAAATCCAAATTCTTTGCGATTTTTTAAATTTTACGAAGAATCTGCATAGTCATCTGCGCGCCATAGTCTCACGTGAGGATGTAGATCTCTCTGAGATACCTATCACCAGTCATCGTTTCCTCCACATGAATTAATTCTGTGCGATCATTTAACATGATACCAGCCCAAAACATAGCACTTCCTCCTCTGAAGGTCGGCACGGGGCGAGCATGGGCAAGCTGAGCAGCTCTCGTTGGATCCCGCCACACACGTATTCGATGGCTATCTTGTACCAAACAAATCCTTGTCTCGTCGGAAAAAAACACCGAATTCCAAAATTCTTCAGGCAGGCCGCGTGTTCTTGAGCCCACTGTAGTCGGCGAACTCTGTGCTCAGGTTGTAGTCTGGGTACTCTTATTGGTCGGCGACACCTCAAACCTGTCGCAAGTATACGTCTTCATAATGTCGAGATCGATACTTGAACTCCCAACGCATGTCTCATATTTCTTTGGAGTGCTGGTATTGCCATGGTCGGGTTATTCGGATAGTTAAGTGGATATAGCGGTTCTGCCGCTGATTAGTAGCACGCCTTCTACCGCTTCTAGGTCTATCACGAAGAGAATTGGTCTGGAGATACCGGTTCCATAAACGAGACACATCACTTTGCCAAACGCCAACTCTGTTTGCCACGAACCTTTGAGAATGACCTTCTTCAACTAAAGGCACTATTCTTGCACGGTCAATCACACTTATGACTTGACGATTCATTGAATGTTAAAATGATCGCACTAAAAATGTTATCTTACAAAAAAAACTGTAAACATCTGTATATTGCAAAAAATATGGAACATTGAAATGGTAAACATTGATAAACAAGCCAACAAAAAATTGTTAGCGCAAAAAAATTCCTTCGCATCCGAAGAAGGTGATGCAAAACTTTTGAATCTATGTGTATTATTTTGTACATTTATTTTTTAGTATTATAATAATTATTAATTAACGATAAAAATAGGACACATGCCTGACTATCTCCAACTAAGAATTACTTACACCCATCATGTTCACATCCACAATACAAGGCTTAAAAATGATTTTTATATTAGGACCGTCAATACCAGTCATGCTCAAAATTCACTATTCTTCAAAGGTTTACAGCAATTTAATGACTTGCCAGAAGAACTGAAGAGTTTACAAACAATTAATGAATTCAAACGAAAACTAAAACAATATTTGCTAGTTATAAGCAGGTTATTTTAGATATTGAGGTATTTATTGTTATTATTATATTATGTGCTGTTTTGTTTTTCATATGACTAGAGTTAGATTAATAACTTTTATTTATTATTTATGCATATATTATTTTGTGAAACTGTATTCACTTTGTATTAGTTGTTTTTTGACTGAATAAAGCATTTATATTTACAACCGACGCCACTGCCTATGATAATTTATTCTTCTGGCAAATGGTTGTCGGTTGGGCAGAGTCTTATTCTCCCTAGACTCATTTTAGTACATCTAAATAATTGGCGACATACTGTATTAAATGCTCACTTGCAACTTGTGAGACACTCTGTATTTTGTCGGAAAAAAATTTAATTTAATTTAATTTCCATCGTTATTTTTCAATAAAATAATAGTCAAATGGGCTGAATCCAATCCAGCTTTGTTGTTTCTCGATTATCTCGAACATATATTAGCCGTGACTGTCACCCGCTACCGTTGTGACATCTGGCGGGCAATAGTTGCTAACTAACTGCATCTCGAACGTCACGCGGCGGTACGAATCCTCTTTTCAGTTTTACCTAAACCGTGTCCGCACAAACCTAAATCTTTAGCGGCTTTTCATGCTACCCAATGCCAATGATCTGCCGCCTCTGGTAATTTTATTATTCTTGACAACACGCCGATTTTTATATATATTATGCTTTCATAATTAGATTCGCCAATGTTTTATGCTCTTTTAACTTGCTAAACAGTAAAATACTTATTTATAATCGAGCTTTAAGGAGCTTTAAGGTGTAATGAATCTAGCAAGAGAAATAAGTTTTCGTAGGAAGAAGATTTTATAAACTAATATCAAATCAGAGTGAAAACGACGTGTTGTGATATCAGTTGGGTTTAAACTGTTTAAAATATTATGGTAATTAAATTGTAGATACATCCCATTTTGAATGAGATATATTTCAGAAATCTGATTTCAACATTTTCAATTCTCACAATGTCACATTTATAATAATGTACAATGTTTTGAGAGTATTACAAGAGAATTGTTTGCCATTCCTCATCAGAAACCCCAACATTCTACTACTTGCAGACACATTATTCATGTGACCTTTGAATGATAATTGCTGGTCAATTGTAACCCCAAGGTCTTTTATTTCGTTGACTCTATCAAGAACCATACCATTGATGTTATAATCATAGTTAAGAAAGAAGATGTTTTGATCTCGAAAAAGTGATAATATGGCATTTCTCTATATTGAGTTGTAAGTTGTTTGTTCTGTACCAATCAAATAATGTAGGTATCTAAGTCGTTCTGGAGGATTTGACTATCTAATATATCAGTAATTAGAAAAAATAATTTAAGATCATCAGCAAACATTAAAAATTCAGGATGTTGAAGATGGTCACCAATATCGTTCACAAACAGGTTGAATAATAATGGACCACAATGTGAGCCCTGGGGTACACCAGAGGCAACAGGAATTGTGTTTGAAATATAATTGTTTATTCTGACACCTTACAAAGCGGAACTGACCAAAGCAATAGAGAGAACAAAGAAGGTTAAGGAGGCACAAAAAACCAAAGTTAAAAAAACAAAAGAAAGCAACAGAGAAGTTTTTTAAGTGCAAAAAGCAAAAGATCTGATGAGTCTGGAGAGGAAGAAGACGCTGTTTTTCTTTACTGCAATTGCCAATATATTCAACTCCATCTGAAGGTTGGGATTTCTTGCAGTGCAAAAAGTGTTTATGAGCCCACTTTTCATGTTCGAGCATACGACGGAGAAAGGACGATAAAATCGATGGGAGACAAGGTACAACTTTTTTCAAATTGTGAAAAACACCTCAAAATTTTTACCACGAGCCGCCACTGCACGCCCACTACAATTTTGTAGAATTATTTGTAGAAAAACGAGTGATTACTGTTATTGTGGTCAACACAAATATAATATTTATATATCAGAAAGAATTAAAAAAATTGGTAACCAATTCAATATTAGAACTAGTTTTAAATCGAATAATACATTGAGATCAATACTAACAAAAACGAAACCAAAGAATGAAGAACAATCTTCAAAAATCTGCATATATCAAATATCATGTGAATGCGACAAATTTTATTTAGGTGAAACATCTAGACTTCTAGACCATTGAAAGTACGAATAAACGAACACAAAAAATATATCAAAGATAGGGAATTCTTTAAGTCAGCTATTTGCAAACATGCTTGGGAAGAGGGTCATCAAATTCAATGGGATTCATCAAAAATAATATTAAAAGAACCCAATAATAAAAGACGGAAAATCAAAGAAAGTGCTTTAATACAACTAAATGCAGATAAATGTGTAGCCTAGTATTTCAGCCGAATGTAGTCAAATTTGGTTACCAATGTTAGAAAGAGAAATTTCCAATAATCAATTACCTGCGTTATCAGGATAGCATCATAAGTTTTTATCCAGGTTTTCTTATGATTTATAATTTGAATAGTTGTTAATCGATACACATTTCAATACACAAAATCACAAAACTGAGTATACATATTTCAAAAAATTAAATATTCATACACAAAAAAACTATCAAGAAACGCGTTTTATTAACAACATTTCCAATATAAGCGAAAAAAACGCGCTATCCCAATAAAAACCGTTCCTGGAACGTGCACTTCACTGGATCCATTTCTAGTAGACTATCATATCGTTGGAATGTCATAAAATGAAATATTTCATTTCACATTTTGCCACAGATATGATCTACTATGAATGGACCTTAATAAAAATTTGATAACAAAATTTTGCAGTCTTAAACTTCAATATAATTTTTGATTGTCTAGTTGTCAAATTTTTTCTGTTGTGTCAGCTAGGGATAAAAATTAATTTCTACTCATTTTTTCTTGACAACGGTAGCTGGAACGCTACCGAAACGTTGAAATAAAGAATTTAAAAATATTGTGGTTTAATTTCCCAAGAAATTAAAAAAAGAATGAATAATATACCACAAGGAACATACAGAAGATAATATTTATAGTTCATCATTATTTATCGGGTGTAGAAAAAATAACATATGCAACTCTCATGGAATGGTTATTACATTAACGTTGAATTATTCAGTACTGTAGGTATTAACAATAAAATAATGAAATCAAAACATGTTTAAATTTAATTTACTGTTTGGACCCTTGCTTTGTGGAATCTACTCATATTACTTTTTAAATGACACTGTTTCTGATAATTAATTCCACTTTAATGAAAAAGTATATGAAAATTCTAAATTATTGATAATTATTTCGATATATTAGAATTTAGAATTTTCATATATTTTTCCATTAAAGTGGAATTCATGAGAAAAAGTGTTAGTGTCATTTAAAAAGTAGTAAGTATATAAATTTATCAAATCAAATACCCGAGGATCGTTTAATGAACCTAAAATCTAAATAATCAGTTGTATAATATACAGTTTCTGTTTATCGTTCCTTTTATTTATTTTTTGTTAGTTTGACGGGGTATTTAAAAGTAAAAAAGCAAAGGGAAAAGATTTGTGGTTGGCAAAGACAAGCAGGCTGTATGTGTATGTAGATAGTAAATGGTCAGATGGCATTTGGAAGTTATGGTCGCTCGCGACTGCATACCGCTTTGCAGTCTAAATCGCCGACAATCACAGGTATGGACTTGGTAAACATTCTCCGGAAAGAAATTTTAGGAAAATCATATATTAGTTTAAGATATTCAAATTTAATGAGATACCGCGGAAATACAGTGTGTACAGAAACGTTCTTAAAAGAAAAACCTGCTTATTGTTGGATAATGAATATATTGAGCATGTATTGAAATAGAGAGATTTAATTAACAATAAATATTAAGGACAAACTACATAAAATATTAAGGGACAGAAAATCAAAAAAAGTATCTCTCATGTTCTGACTTTTTTTGGAACTCCGTTGCTAATTAAATCGGTTTGATGGTACTGTTGCCAGTTTGTTTAAAAAGTCAAAAAGTCTTACCACTTATTTTATGAAGATTTGTGCACCGATTTGCTTTTATGTACATTTTTTGTTCTTGATGCTTTTGCCGCATTCCCATGGCAAATCAATAATGTCATTTTATTTATTTTTTTGTTAAGCTTCATGAAATTACTTTTTATTCAAAAATGTGGGTTGAAGGTTGAATACATCCTTGGAAATATATATTATATATTATATTTAAACTAGCCGAAATCGGAGTAGGAAAAGGTGTTCAGGACCACATTTTTACCTTAAAATAATATTTAGTTGATGCAACATACCAAGAGATAAATTTTGAAAATACTTTAGAGTGTTTGGTTATGTAACATTTGCCTAACGTAGTTTGCGAATAAAATCCCAGTTTACCGAAATTATTTCATTGTATTGTAAATATTAAAATAGGAACATCTTTTATAACCTATTTCACAACAACAACTGAACATGTTTTGTTGCTCCTCACATTTCTTGAGTTTCTAGCATAATGCTAAGAAGACTTTGAAATGAAACATACGAGTAAATGTGTTTTCAACAAAGATTGTCGCGCGTCACTTGTGTATTTATAATAACTAAAGTAGGTATTGTCAGTTTTATTACGAAGAAAATACCTACTGATCCAAAAGTGCGAGAAATAATTATGCTTCAGTACCATAAAGGGAAAACAATGCGTGAAATTTCAGTGAACTGGCCATAGTAGCAACTGCTGTTTTTAGTAAAAATTTGGTGAAACTGCCAGTGTTGATAAGCGCAGTAAAAGCTCAGAACTTCCAAAAGCTGTTTCTCAAAGGAGTGTAAGGCATTTGCTCTTTGAAAAGTTATACTTATTCATCATACCATCTTGTGGCATGTTCCAGGTTTTCTGATTTCTTAAAAGTGTGTAGGTGTTTTTTTTAATGACTCCCTCTCTTTAGTCTGTATCTGTTCTTTCTGTCACATTTTCCACCACCATATGTAGTGGTGTGAGGCTGAGAATCATTTCCATGGCTACCGTTGGGTATGTTCTCATTACTCCTGTAATGCATATATAGGGAGATGTTTTCTCTTGTCGTCAATAGGCTAGTTCTACTGCTCCACACAATGGCTCCACAAGTGAAAATTGGTCTCACTATGAAAGTGTACATCCAGCACAAGATTTTTGGGTTACAGCCCCAATCTCTCCCTGCCAGATTTCTGTTCACCATTAGAAACATTTTTGCTTTGTATGTAATCTCTTTTTCGTTTCTATTCCACAGGAGTTTAATCAAACCTAGATACTCACCTCCATCCAAACTCGCTTCCTTCAAGTTTAATGTTTTTGAGGTTGAGATTTCTTTTCTTAATGAAGGCTATTAAGATGGTTTTGATGGTGTTGATGTTAAGTCCCACTCCAGCTATGTGTATATAGCTCAGACACTTTTGTACAATGTAGAATATAAAAGAATCAATTAAATTGTAATCAACGAAGAATATATAAATAAACTGTGAAAATAATTCTCTACATAGTACAAATAAAATTGCGCCTGTAAAAGTCAATATTTTATTAATACAATAGATTTGGTACTTGGTAGCTTGCCTAAGGAGAATAAATGAATACCTAACAGGTGACATTTCCTAGGACCTAAAAAATATGTTGTGTTTCCTTTCTTCTAATTTGCTGCTTAGGAAAATCTGAGACTACTAGTTCCTTTAGACCTATTTCCCGAAGTAATTTTTGCATATTCGCAGGCTTTAGTTCAGGTAAGTGCCCCTCCTCTCCAGTAGTCTACTAGGTGTTGTACTCTCGTATTCGTCCACAGAATCTATATTCTTCTTTTACTATTTCGATCTTTTTGAAGTGCCATTTCAGGGACAGTATCCTATCAGGACACCTGTGAAAACCCTTATTGCAGTTTTACTCTAGCTTAGATACTCATTTCTTACCCTCTGGTTGTAGTATCTCAGGAGTATCTTTGATTACCTAAACCCCACTAGATCTTTCAATTATCGGACATGATCGCTTTCCATATATCTATTTTATAAAATTCATCTGTGCAAACTTTTCTATGGCCTGAATTTTCGCTTGAATGATAGTTGGGGTTTTTCCCAAAGCTTTTGGGAGTGATCACTTCCTGGTCCGTACAATCCTATCCTAGTTCCTTTTATTGCTTTTGAGCCATCTGTAATCCACTCACATTCTTGCAAAATGCTTAGCACATAGGAAGGCCTAAAAAGCGAAAAATAATAATAATAAACATCCTAGCTAGAAACTAGAATTTGGTGAGTTTTTTTGGAGAAACTCTCATCTTTAAACAATCTGTGTTTATTTTTCCAACAGAGTACATCAGTAGCATCGTTAAATCGTTAAATTTCATAGAAGAAAATTTTGAGCCAAAAGATTTTAAATACTGCTAATTTATATTTAGACATCATATTATTCCACCTGGTATATTTATTTTATACTTCAATATATATTCAGCAGTGGATCATTGAAAAAATGTTTAAAAAAGCGGTACGATAAGCAAACGAATAAATAAATGACTTTATTCCATTTCCAACGTTGATCTTGTCTATGTGTAGTTGTTACCATCGATTTAGTGAAAGATTTTTGAGGTAATTTTTTCAATACTATCAATTTTTTGAATACCCTCGTATTAACCGGCAAATATTAACAAACTCCAACTAGCTATTTTTTTAAATTTTCCAGTGGTAACTGTTAATACACATTTTGTAGTAATGTAATTCAAGATGGAGGAAATTATTTAGAAAATTTTATACCAGTCATCATTATTCTTTTCAAATGCTTTATTTCTACATTGTAGCTATGATATCCAGCAAATTATTCATCCACATGATCATCATGTAGACGTAATATTAATATAAGGAAATTTTCCGGCACATGGCAGCTATCATTTTGCTTTGAAAAACTCCAAAAGCTGAGTCCGTATTGTTGCCTTGGATTTTTTGGTATTGGATGGAGTTCAATATTCTACCCTATTTCCAAATTTCAACATTTATTTTCAAAGTAAAAAAACCCACATAGCTTTAAGGACAGTTAAAATAACGTTATACGCACTCTTCTATTTATTTATAGATGACTTTTAAATAGATATGTTCCTAATGTTTATCCTTTTAAATAATTCTGGTATACAATTTTCTTATCAAATCCCATTAGTACTTGAATTAATTGCGGGAAATTTAATATATTTGATACCCTTGCCGTAATACCTTTGACATGTAGAGAACAGAAAATGGCATCAAATTGGGTTTGATATAACTATGTCAAAAATTTCTCTGTACAAGTTTTCTTTAACCACAAATTTGTCTTAGAATATGTTGCATCGTTGCCAAGTTTTAGGTACATTTCTGATGCTTTTTGATTTCGTATAATACCTCTTTCGGGTTGAATAGTACTTTTTCACAGAAAGTACAAAAAGAACCATACTGTAATATTGAATGTTTTATTGATGTAAAAACAATTCCGGATTAAAAGAAAATAAACTCTTACGGAAGTAGGGGAATGAAATGATTACTCTGTATTATTAATATCTTTTGTTAATGCTCTTGAGTTATGGCGAGGTAAATTTGAAGTGATACCGTAAAAAAAAAAACCTGCTTCATGTATAAAAAGTGAATATTAAAGTTATTAACGGGGACAAAGTATGACTACATGAAAAAACATTTAAAATAGGAATTGGAGTCTTTCAGAAATTTGATCACTTTTTCACAGTTTTCACTCAATGCGTGAGCATATATGGCGAAATGTTAAATGTTCTTCTTACAGCACTTAAATTTGAACAATCCAACGGTAGGTAGATATATATATTTTATGGTTAGAGGTACATAACACGTTAAACACTGCTTTGGTGTTTCTTGAGTAAACAAATGCTGGTGTGAGGGCTGAATGTCCTTCTCTCAACCTGTTTATAATAACCTGGTTTTTTCTTTTCTGTGGAAGTGTCAGTCTGTATTTTACAAGTAGCGGGTTGGTTTCTTTCCATCTTTTTTGCCAGATATCCCATACAAAATCCTTTATACCTAGCTTAAAATCGGCAGCTGGAATTTTGTCAAAGTATGATAGATTTTTGTTGTTTATTGCATATTTTCATTGGATAGTAGGAACCTACTGGAACTCTACTTTAACGTGTTATCTGCCTCGTGCTACAATATTTCCCACTCGTATGAAAAATGTCACTTTCCGCACACGTTATGTTATTACTATACATTTTTTTTCTTAGTTTCCATTAAAATATCGTATGAGATGACGAAAAAAAATTCTGGTAAATTTTGAGCCTTTAATATTAATGTCAAGAGGTGACTCTTCGTACTTTTTTATTTCCCATTTAGATAACATAGGATTTTTTTTTGTTTTGTTTGGATTTTTATTGCACTTGAACGAATGAATGTCTCGTGAAAATCAAAACATATTCTTGTAGGACATTTAATGATCTACAAAAATGGTCTGAGAGGATTTTTCGCTAAGTTGACTCGTTTAGAAGTTATTCGAGGTTAAAGTTCAAGTTAAATCGTTAAGTCGCGTCCACATTATGTCGAATGGTGTCGATCGACAATGCCCTCTATTGTAAAGCTGCGTGCACATTATGGATCGACAATTCCGGGCGACCATCCACACTGGATCGGCATTGGCGATCGACACCATTCGACATAATGTGGACGCAAGAATTTTTTTTCATCTCAGATTTTTTTATGGTAACTTGGGAAAAATCTTTTTTTTGGCCCACCCTACTGTTTATAGTTTCTTATAGCTTCAAGTTTGACGAGTAACTACGGTATATACTGAACAGAAAGATTTAGCGTGATTGCATAACTGTTATGCTTGTTTATTCAGTCAAAACCACGTGAAATTAATATTTTTCTTTTCAAAATTGATATTCCAATGAAATAAGTTTTTCTTATTTTTAAATTTTTACCTCCACTTCACTTTGTTCTCTGCTTCTATATCATATCTTGTAAATAAACTGCATCAATTAACCAATAAATCGAGTAAACAGTCATTGTGAGATACTTGTGTTGACACATTACGAAAATTTTATCATTCAGAGGTTGTTTACTATTTATTTTGCTAGTAGAAATTGTTTTTCCAAGAGTTGCAAATTAAGCGATTTTATTATGTTTATATTTTCTAAAAAGTTGACCTTTGTATATTTACGCTTTCAATATTTATTACAAATTATATTTTGGGTTTTATTTACTATCGAATACCAACGATTCTTTTAGAGGAGTGGGACACCCCCAAAAAGTCGCCTAGAAAAGAGAGCATTTCAAGATTAAATTTAATTTACATTCTGTCATAAATGACGTTTTTTTATATCTTTTTTATGCTTCTTTTCTATATTTTTAACCTGAAAACCTATAATATGATATTAATCTTTACATCCGGTGGAATCTGATATTGTAATGGCGCTATTTCCATTTCGAGTGATGTGATAAGAATGAAAACCTTATCATCTGAGCAAGAAAAGAATTTTCGATTAAAATTTATAGATATCTACCAGTTTTGTTGAAAGAATAGATATTGAAAGCAGGTGAAGAAATTTAAATTTTGTGTGTTAGTACATTATCAATATCAAATTGGAATTTGAAGAAATATCATATAACGTTTAGTTTAGTTAAAAAAGAAAAGAAAAGAAGCAGCAACAGTAAGATATGAATTGAAAAAAAGCGACTTTGATAACAGAATGTAAATTAAATTACACTTGAAATGCTATATGTGGAATAATAGTATATTATTAAACGAGCAATTTATGATAGCCATAATTC
>CAJUYG010002012.1:0-43079 GCA_910591675.1 Galerucella calmariensis
TTGCCATATACAGATAGTTTTAACTGGTCGTGGGACACCCTGTATATAATGATAGTTGAAATACTGTTATAAGTCATAATTGATCAGGAGCGTTCACCACTCAAAGTGGACTTAAACAAGGCGGAGGATTTCTTTTCATTGTGCTTATGGCTGGAACTATTAAGAACGTAAAAAATAAATGTAAAAAATATGTACAAGGACATGAAAACTCAGCAATTACTATCTACTGTGGTTCCCTCTGAAAAAAAAATTGACCAATGGCGAAACAAACTTCCCTGGAATAAGACAAGGTCTATATATAATTAATAACCCTGTACATGATTGATTATTTTCCGCTTGACAGCCCACCCAAAAAAGCCGGTAATTATTTATAAATCCCACAAGATTATTCGCGTCCTTTGATAACGAGTGAAATGATATAGTAGGTCTCTTTTATTTACATGTTATTTCATTGAAGTGTACTTCTGTGAATATTCCCAAATCATGAATTTCATAACACGATAGCTCTTTCGTTACCAACCGAAAAGTTAACGTAAACTAATTATTTATGTATGGCTTGATTAAAAGATCGGAAAGTGCTTCTTTTTAATAAATAATATATTTTCAACAATATACCACCACTTTTCCATTGAGTCTAATATATTTTTCTGGAAAGTTTCGAGATTCTGATGTATATTTTATCAACAAAGTAAGAATTATTCTTTGTTACGTGTCAGTTCTGTCAAACATTCATTTGTATATAGGGTTTTTTTAAAATAATGCTGAAAAATTGAGACAAAAACAATATAGAATTATGAATTTGTCCTTTGCAAAGCTGTACTGTGTCATACATTTGCTTGAAATAGTTCTGTGTGTCAGGCATCGTTGTATAGCTTTGTGGCAACGGTCATAGTTCTATGTCACATAATATACAGCGGACTATATTTGTCGAACAGTATACCATCTACCGGATGCTGTTCGAAATACTATGCTCATGATGGTTTGGTATAATCATAATATCACATCATCCTTTCAATGGTGAATTATTGAAGTTGCGGACGATATTGAAAGGCTTGTCTTCTCGAGTATTTTTCTCGATCCGCTTGCCATACAAACGAGAAACGACTGAATCAACAAAAAGGTTCGGTAATGTTAGCCTGTAGAAATCAGATCAGACGGAAAAACTAATTCAATTTTATTCTCCACTGTTCTGAGCTCAACGTAATACATTGTATAAAGTTATTATCGTTTCTTTTTGACGGACCTCGTAAACTCGTTCGCACCATCATACTTCTTAGAAGGAAACCACCACCTCGTTTGATACAGACAAGAAACTACAATTAATAAACGTAAAGTTTTGGGACGTAAGGAAGTTTTGCCAACTCTAATTTTCGACAGTCCCGCAATCTGGAACAGTAAGGCGAGAAACTTGTCACATTATTTTCTGTTGTCTGTTTGGGAGAAATACAAGTGTATAACTTGGCCAGAAACTCCTCGGGATGACCGTAATTCTTCAAGACGGTCCACTTAGTTTTAATCTCATCGAAGTTTCAACTAATTGCACATTACGAATTGCATTGAACTTATTCTTTCAGATGATACTGTAGGATTGTTTTAATCTACAGAAGTTTGCAGTTCTCTCCGCTTTCTATATTTCTTTTATTAATTAGTATTACGTTAAAAAGTATTCATGGAATAAAAAAAATTCAACCAACCTCGTATAAGTATAATTTTGCTAATAGTAAAATATAATGGAGTTACAATGAAACCGAAATATTTCCAGTGAAATTCAGAGCACAGAAATATTTGTTAAAACAAAGGAAAACCGCGGAAATGATGTAAATACCTACGTTCATTGCTTAAACTATATTCACTTATTTTCCTTTTTGTACTTTTCCAACTTAACCGCCGAAGATGAGTTTGTTTGGGCTTCCACAACAAAGCTACGATGAACAATGCCGCTAGGGCATTTGCATCCTAGTTACATAATCGTGGTCTGCCACTTTCTCTCCATCCTGCTTTCTGCTAGAAACAAAATGAGTCCTGCTAGCTAGATATGACTGGGATGATGTCCGATTAACTTATCTTATGACCGCAGACATTTTGAATTATATTGGGTTGTCTACACAGAACTTCGAAAAAGCAATAGATTTAAACTGGAAGTTTGAATTATACATTGAATTTATTCTAACCACAAATATGTTCGCAGTTTTTTTTAGAAAATGCACTACGTATAGGCCAAGAGATGGCACCAATTTTTGAGTGGGGTTTTTAAGGTCAACTGAAAACTTGTCTTACTATTATTCCTTATGTCTCGTATATACGGTACCACAGAATACACCAGCCGAACAAGAAACGAAAGCCAGCATAAATCCTTTGATCTTTTGGGGGCAAAATTTCGTGACCTTGAAACTGACGTTGACAGATAACGGATCAAGTAACACTGAGAAAATTGTTAAGAAATGTTAATTAAATGTTAACTACACGCAAAAAAGTGAAACCAAAGAATCTCAAATAATAATTGTTTTTTTATGACTTGTTTCGACAAAGTTTTAATTGTTAAACTCAATTTATCAATTGTTAAAGTTAATTCAACAACTTAACAAATATTGTGAAAAATATATAAATATAAGTTTCAGCTTCTGTTTTTGGAGTACCATCCATTATTAAAAATAATGAGCTATTGTTTAACCAAATGATTCTTATTTTCTACATTGTTATCGAAATTATATGTGTAAGTATGTACTTATGTAGCACTATATATTATGTAGGATATGTGAGTCTAAAAACCAATACAATAATAATAGATAATATATTTATAGTATCAGTTTACAAAAGAAAGAATTTCAGTGAATGATGATATAAAATTACAATATATTTACGGAACTTAGAATGTATAGGTGCAATGGAAGAATAACATATTAAATAAGGAGGATATATCTATAAATTATTGCATGTAGAAACAATTCCTCTTGACTTACGGGGTCTTTAGGAAATCTAAACATCTATTCCGTCTCCATCACTTGAATGACAACCACGAATTGCACAAGTTTTTGGCACCATAACCAATAAATGTAATTTTGTGAGCAAATTATATTTTTCAAAACACAAAAAAATATGTAAATAATCAATAAGCTTACAACAAAGAAAATTCTTTGACAAATAACAAAATCACATGTCATTGACATATACGGGCTTGAAATGACGACTGTCAGACATGTGCACTTAGAAAATGAATTGTAAAATGGCACCAGCTTCGTTTCTTCTTGGGATGGTGTTGTACGAACTGGTATGACATAAAAGTTCATATGCACAACGGGTAATAATTGATATTTACCCTCGGGTGACTTACGAACCCTCGAACAGAGAGCGTTTATCGACAGGTTCAACAACCCGACTTAATCAATTGTGTAATATTTTTCTCAATTGTTCAAACTTTAAACTACAACATATAAAAATTCCAAATTGCTTGATACATAGTTTTGGCTGAAAAATTGTTATTTTAATGAATTTAGAGGTTGACTTAGCCCCGCTACTCACCTGCCATGTCTGCGATTTCATTTTGGGGTTCAGAACTGTGTTATTTCACATCAGTCTGTTGAAAAGGAATACTAATATTTGATAGACTTTGGACCACAATTATTTTCAGTCTTTGTCATTAACTACCCCTGTGAATACCACAGTATTTTGCAATATTAAACTCTGGCAATAATTTAAAGAATTCAATATAAACCAGCAACTACTTCAAATTAAGAGTAAAGTATAGATCTTGTCGGTATCATTTTTCTCTTATATTATTGAACTCCCGATATAGTTCAAGGAGTTTTTAGAGAAATATAAGAAGTTAAAAGTTTTATGTTTGTTGTTCCGAAAACTTTTGAAAGTTGGAAACTCTATCAGTTTGAATTGCTGCTGGCAAACATTCTTATCGCAGAAATCACTATTCGACTTATTCTTCTATTTGTTAATAAAGGGAATGACGATTTTTAATAAAAATCCCACAGAATATCTGGAAATTATCCTCACAAGTTCTTTGAATCAAGAAGTTGAAGCAATTTCATTCGAAAATAGGCAGGAAAATATACATGCAGTTAAAAAAGCTTCTGGCTGCGATAGTGATGTATCCAATAACTGTATAAAAAAGTGGAAAACTGCAACAGCTAGAATTTGGAGAAATTGTATGAGCTTATAATAATAGCATGCAACTCAATTCCATTCTATAAAATAATGACAAATTCAATAAAAAATAAGATGAGATGATACTTTTGCTGCTGTAAGTCGATATTTTGTTGTTTTTAATAAGTTTATTGACCGTAAGGATTCGTACTATATTTCCACTCTCATGAAATTTGAGATATTTCCAAATTATAATGCAGAGAACATTCAGTAATGTAATTCAATACAGTTTCATTCAGCGAATGCTGTCTTAAAAATATGTCGAAATCAAATTAAAGCATATCTCTCGTGTTTCTTCATTATGCTCAATCTCGTAAAGTTTTGTATACAATTATACATAGTAGGCATGGCTCTAATCACCGGCAATTCCCAACATTTGCCTCATCTACAGTTCGGTAATTTCGCAATTTGGCTGCAAATTCAAAGACAAACATTTTATCTAATTACTTTTAAGAAATCGGGAGATTTTCTCATAATATAGCCATTTAAGGCGGGCATATCCCGAATTCGAGGAAAATGTTCTTCTTTAATTAACTTAATTAAAAGTGAGCGGTGGTTGCTGAACAATAGACTTCTATAGTAACTAAATATGCTTTTTAAATAGGAAACAGGAGTGGGCTCCAGAAAAATTGCCAAAAATATAAAAATATTTTTTTTAATCATCAAGTATGGATGACATACTCTGGAAGGTAATGGGAATCCCACGGATTTATCAATAACATTTTCATTTCATCAAAATAATCATTCAATTCCGGTGGAACACATATTTTGGTAATTACTGATTCGCCCTATACAATTATTACGTATACAATTTGACCTACTTGATATGCCAGCTAGCTTATCGCATAAAGCTTCCAATTGACATTTCATGAACTCGAAAATTTGGGGGAGTAGATGGGCTAAGAGAGTTCTATGACCACCATAGGGAAAGCAATGTGTTAGGAGAGAGTCATGGAGGCGATGTGTGTGAGAGAGCGCGCAGAAGACAGTGGCGGCCATTTTTAGTCCGCGCGCTCTCTCACATACATTGCCTCCATGACTCACTCTTTCTAGCACACTGTTTACCCTATAGTAACCCATCTACTTGCCAAGTACAACAAGAACATCCCTATACGCCCCAAGTAGTATTTGGGGCGCATAGGGATGTTCGACAAAAGGACTATTTTTATTTATTCACATTTTCACGTCGATTATTATTATTTCATTATTATTTTGAAAACGAAGATTTTTGAAGTACCCTTAAGACGCTACTGCCACAAACCCAATATTCATGAAGTCAACCATTCAGTTAATTGTCCCCAGCTACTAACCACCAAAATTAAGTACCAATGGAACTCTATTTGCGTGTATACAGGGACGCTCAAAGAAGTCAGCTGGTCAGACCCTTCCGTAAAAATCACCAATTATGTATATATTATGTATTATAGTTCGGAGGGTGTGGTCATTATGGTTTTCGCACAACGCTGCCAGAGCTTGAAGAAGCCCATGGTAAACTTGGAAAAATATTCATCTTTTAATATTCATAAATTGTAAAAATAATGTTAATGGACAAAATCCAAGGAAAAAATCACATTAAAAAGTGAAGGTTTAATCATATTGTTAATGATAAAAATTCCATTTTCTAATTATTATCACTACATACTTAGCACTTTAGTTTTTTCATAGTTAAACGTAGCAATATCGAATGATTTCGACTGCATTCCTTTCACGGCTTCAGATAAACTTAACAAAGTATAATTTATCACATGCTGGTTGAAAGCTATCACTGGGTGTTAAGGTTTGCTCTTTCAATTTTTTCCAATAACCCTATGATACTATACAGTGTGATTCTAAGATAATGTATAAATTCATTTTCAACATAATTTTCATTGAAAAGGGATGGCGTGTGATACCACGTTTGGAAGACTTTTCAATTATCTATTTGGTAATATGGAAGTTTTTGCTGTTTGAGTGATTGTAGGGGTTCAAAAAGTTTTATACAGGAAAATTCACACGTCTCCGAATTTTTTATTCGACTCCAAAATCACATAGACAATGAGTTTATACGTTACTCCAGACCTTCACGGTATATAGCAAACATATAGAAACAGCAATGTCATTAAAAAAATAGTAATTATGGAGAGATAATCGCTTATTCAGTTGTTAAAATTGTTATTGATAGGGGGTTGATATGAAATAGAAAACAAGCAGAGACTTACGTTATGCTTCCAGAGAACTTTGTATGCCCAGGGATTGGCGTTCACTTTGCATTCAAAGTAAACATCGTCGCCCTCTTCAATATCGTCAGGATTGAGGTTCGAGCCCAGAGACAGGTGGAGAATGGGCACATCTGAAATCACAAAAGCTTTCAATCCTCTTTTTTCAAAGATAATCTAGCATTTTATCGCAATCGGCCCTATCGTGGTCTGATTATATATTACTGTTTACCTGATCGTGCTTTTGCAAATAGTGTTATTTTTTTTTGTAGACGATTTCCAACTACTTGCACGAGATCGAGTTATATAAAGAGGGTGTTGATCTAATAGTACTGCGTAACACATACGAAAGTGAGTCTGAACTTTTTTGGATTGTTCAAGCTAGGCACAAATGAAAGGCAGAAGCAAGTATAATATGCCTTTTCTAAAGAAAAACATGATGATACATTTTTCTTAATTCGAAACGTAAGCTAATGCCAAAGGCGTGGAAAATAATTTTTTTTCCAACCAAAAATTTTCACCTCACAATATTTTTTCTGTACGAATAGTTTATACGATTTAATTCATATTTTATCGACTTCTAAATCTCCCAACTATTTTGTTGAACTTTTATGGGATTCTCGCTAAGCTTTATCAAACTCGCGTAGTCAAATATATTAGTTTGAGTGTTGTAATGCCGTTTTATTGTCTAACTTTTACCTTATTCTATTTCACAAACAATGAATACGAGTGTAATAAATATATTGCACCATGAAAGTTTTGCTAGGTAGGTATGAACTATTTGGAGCGAAACCGGAAGCAAAATTATATTTATAAAATAATTCCGGGAATATATATTCGAAAGATGCAAAAACAAATTGACATTACATTACAGTAGGTACAATAGAGAGTTATTGGAAACACGAATTTACTGCCTTGCAGTAATTGTGATGACCTTAAATAAATAGTGCTCGACCTTAAAACAGACTTAAAATTTGGAGTTATTGAAACATGGAACTCTATAATGACATTATATTAAGGTAGGTGTCACAGATGACACAGAGATAACCTACAAATTGTGACATATAAATATGAAACTGAAATAAAGTCGGGATTGTGCTCTGCAGTAATCGCGCACAAATAAGGACAAGCACTGAAATTGCTTGTTTCAGTTAGGTTAAGTTATTTATTAGTTAAGTATATGAAACTTTAGTTGACAATCATTCTAACTGTAATTGTCACCACATACAAGTAACTTGGTTTTACTTCGTGGTTAACCCGTTTATTTGTACCAATTTTTATTATATTTATTGGCAATAAACAATTATTATTATTATTAATATTATTACTAACCTTAATAATGATTCCCTTATTCAAAACATCAAATGCGCATGCGTATATGTCACTATAAGGATAGCACTATTACTGCTTGACCTTATAAAAGTTCCAATAACTCTTTATTAACCCATTAGCTGTTACCGGGACCATATATGGACCCACCGGTAGAGGGCCTAGTTTTGCTAGTAGTATTGGGGAAGCGTAAAAATAATCAGATGTCGCTGACTTGTGATTATTTTAACGCTTTGAAAGTTTTGAAAAATATATTCAAATACAGTGATCGTTCAACTAAGGAGCAACAACTTCCCGGGCTATAGTCCCCGACGGATATTGAATTACACTTCATAGTCAAACGGGGCTGGTATATCTACAGGATATTCAACACCAACCATTCTGGTTTGCAATGAGAAGGAACCACATCAGTACAAAAGGTATATGTTCTCCGTCCGCGAGCTCTAGGAGCCAATTCGCGGACTGAAGGAGACACCAGAATCACAATCAATACATGTCTTCCAGTAACGGAAATGTGAAAATAATTTTATTTCGGGTCTAGCTAGTTCGTGGTCAGCAACTGAATAAAGAATGTGTGTCGTTAAATTTCCTTCTTGTGCATCACACGTAGCTTTGGTCGAATTTGAAAAACAGGGGATTGAAAGAGACAATCAAATTATGGATATCACTTTAAGTACTGAACATTTTTTATTACAAATTTTCAATGATATTTAGTTAGTAGTTTATGTTCTTCAAATTATATTCACTAGTAATACCACTAGAGGTCAAATTATTTCTAAAAATATTCATGAGCGAGAGAAGATTTCCGGATTTAATTTGACTTCGTGTGGTATTCGGTAAGAAAATTCCACACCAAATGTGTTTATACATAACAACATCAATATTCGTCTTCATCAACCTGCCATAGTATATTATAATTGCGTTTTTAATATAAAAAATAATCATAATGGTCCAAAGAATTTAGAAAACATCTAAGCTTGTAGTTGAAATGAATCGAAATTATCATGTGAACAGATGAAAATTAGATTGTCAAAAAAAGATTCTGTCATTATAAACGTCAAAAAAAATTTCCAGTATAATTCGATGTTGGAAAAAATTTCCACTCAAATTCATCCGTTGCCATGGTGATCTATTAGAAATCCACGTTCTGATTGGTTGAAAATCACATGTGTAGAATTTTCAAAGGAATTAGCTGCAAGGTCAATTTTGACAGCTCGATGCAACCAGTGATTCAGATGGATGGGTTAAACACCACATTTTTCATACAAGGTTATTCTATAAACTCTCACTTCTAAAGGATACTCTGTTTTGTGTGTCATATTAAGATAATTCATGAGATCAGAAACTAAAAGATTTATTGTGCCCCCTTTCTTCTGAGGAGAGTCTCAAAGAGTAGTAGCTTCTTCTTCAAACCCACTTCCTGAAGGAAATTGAAGATATCTGCAAGCTTCAACTTGGGTAAGTGTCCCTCAGTTATCCAGTAATCTCATAGGTGTTGTGCCCTAGGATTCTGTAGTTGTATTCTCGTTAAATACTTTTTGTACACACTATATGAATGATACATTCTGATATTCCACCTTGTTATTCAATTGTCACATTCCGAATTTCACAGAAATTTTCATGTTGCGATTGTGTAATTGAACGAAACTACATTGATTCTATCTCTACCGCTTTTCTTTTGTATTTACATGGAGTGATCGATATTCAATTTGTCTTTAAGTCCCATTTCAGATTACGTTGTGTGATTGTTAAATGAAATCCTGCTACGTAACCGCAAGAGGATGTATTTTAAAACCCATTTTTCACAATATCAAATTGGTTGCTATACCAATGGTTATTTAAATTAATGTTATGAATGAAACTAACTATGAAATAGTTATTCATGATTTTACTTTTGCGCACGAGTTGTGAAAATGCAAAGAACGAGCGTAGCGAGTGTCATACAAAAGTTTATCTACGAGCACATGAAGAAAAAATAGAAAAAAGTGCTCTGAAAGGGCTGAAAAACATGAAAATGAATTTTCTATAAGCAAATATATACACAACGAATTCTAATTATTTAAATTCATATCTTCTGTAAGTTCCTTGTAGCATTACTTATTCTTTTTTCTCTTATTCTTTTGGGAATCAAACCACAATAATGTTTTTTTATTTTGTATTTCGACGTTTCGGTAGACTTCCAGCTACCGTTGTCAAGATTAACTAGTAAAAAAAATTAATAAAATAATTTTTGGTCCCTATCTGACACAACGAAAAAATATGACAACTAGACAATCAATAATATTTTGAAGTTTAAGAATACAAAACTTTGTTGTCAAATTTTATTAAGGTCCATTCATAGTAGATCACACCTCTGGTACAATGTGAAATGAAATATTTCATTTCATGACATTCTATCGATATGATAGTCTACTAGAAATGGAATCCTGTGAAGTGCACGTTCCAGGAACGGTTTTATTGGGATAGCACTTTTTTTTAGCTTATTTTGGAAATGTTGTTAGTAAAACGCGTTTGTTGTTACTTTTTTGTGTATGATCATTTTTGTTTTCAAAACATTTATAACTCAGTTTGGTGATTTTGTGTATTGGAGTGTGTATCGATTAACAACTATTCTAATGATAAATCATAAGAAAATCTGGATAAAAACTTATGGTGCTATCCTGATAACGCAGGTAATTCATTATTGGAAATTTCTCTTTCTAACATTGGTAACCAAATTTGACTACATTCAGCTGAAATACTAGCTACACATTTATCTGCATTTAGTTGTATTGAAGCACTTTCTTTGATTTTCCGTCTTTTATTATTGGGCTCTTTCAATATTATTTTTGTCGAATCCCATTGAATTTGATGCCCCTCTTCCCAAGCATGTTTACAAATACCTGACTTAAAGAACTCACTATCTTTGATGTATTTTTTATGTTCACTTATTCGGACTTTCAATGGTCTAGATCAGTGGCTCTCAACCTTTTTGGGATCACGGAACACTTTTAAGTGGTCTCGATTTTGGCGGAACACCATTATCATAAAATTTGTAAATCTAATGTAAATCACACAAAATAATTGGAAGATTAATATTTAATTGAAATAAAGATATATAACATTACATGGTAACTTATTTTAATGAGAAATTTGCGCTTGACGACCTTTACAAATTTCCTCAAGTTTGGGTCTTATGTAAGAGAGCGCTACTCTCATTTCTTCTTCTAAATTGGTAAGTCTTTCTCTTTTTTTGCTTTTAATATTTGTTAGAGTTGAAAATCCAAGTTCGCACAGATAGGACGTCGAAAAGAGCAACAAGATATTCAACGCTCGTTTTGCAATAAATGGATGTTCATTCTCGATGGAAATCCAAAACCTTTCCACTCCTTCTTCTTTGAATTTTAGTTGTAACGTTCGATCCGTTGATATATTAATAAACTCATCTGCTTCCTGAATAGAAAAATCTTGGTTAATTATATCAAATTCACCAAATGGATTTCGCGCCCAATCAAAGTCTTCAATATTAAGAGATGGAAAGTAATGAGTTATTTTGTCTTGCAATATTGACAAATGCTCTGCCACATTTGAAATCATTTCGTTAATGTTAACAATATTTTCCGTTGCTAATAACGGAAACATATCAAATTTGCGATTTTGAGCAATACGATTTTTCCAAAGCAAAAGCTTTTTCTGGAAAGCTAGCAATTTGTCTGTGGATGTCAGAATATTTTCATTTTTTCCTTGAAGAGATGTATTGACTGAATTTAAGTAGCTGAAGATATCGGCTAAATATGCTAGCTTAGTACACCATGCATCATTTTCCAAATATTTTACGTATACATCATTACCCTCTTGTCTAAAAAAAACTAGCAATTCCTGTTTCAACTCATGAACTCGGGTTAGCACTTTTCCTCTTGAGAGCCACCTCACTTCAGAGTGCAAAAGCAAACATTCATATTTGGATTCCATGGTGTTACAAAGTTGTTTGAACATACGGGTTTTTAATGGTCTCGATTTAATATAATTCACCATATGTACGACTTGTTCCAAAACAGACTTTAAGTTTGCTGGTAGACTCTTCGAAATCAAATCAAATAATTAACAAAACTATGTAGTATTTATTTTATAGTAATAAAAAAATTTACTGTTTTTTATTATATTATATTCAAAATTTTCGCGGAACACCTGGGACAGCTTCGCGGAACACCAGTGTTCCGCGGAACGGCGGTTGAGAACCACTGGTCTAGATGTTTCACCTAAATAGAATTTGTTGCATTCACAAGATATCTGATATATGTAATCAATTTAATATTCGAACCAGCTTTAAATCTAACAATACTTTGAGATCTATCTTAAAAAAAACGAAACCAAAAAATGAAGAATAATCTTCAAAAAATTGCATATATCAGATATCTTGTGAATGCGAGAAATTCTATTTAGGTGAAACATCTAGACCATTGAAAGTCCGAATAAGTGAACTTAAAAAATACATCAAAGATAGGGAGTTCTTTAAGTCAGGTATTTGAAACATGTTTGGGAAGAGGGGCATAAAATTCAATGGGATTCGACAAAATTATATTGAAAGAGCCCAATAATAAAAGACGGAAAATCAAAGAAAGTGCTTTAATACAACTAAATGCAGATAAATGTGTAGCTAGTATTTCAGCCGAATGTAGTCAAATTTGGTTACCAATGTTAGAAAGAGAAATTTCCAATAATCAATTACCTGCGTTATCATGATAGCATCATAAGTTTTTATCCAGGTTTTCTTATGATTTATCATTGGAATAGTTGTTAATCGATACACACTTCAATATACAAAATCACCAAACTGCGTTATACATGTTTTGAAAACAAAAATGATCATACACAAAAAAGTAACAACAAACGCGTTTTACTAACAACATTTCCAAAATAAGCTAAAAAAGCGCTATCCCAATAAAAACCGTTCCTGGAACGTGCACTTCAGTGGATTCCATTTCTAGTAGACTATCATATCGATAGAATGTCATAAAATGAAATATTTTATTTCACATTGTACCAGAGGTGTGATCTACTATGAATTGACCTTAATAAAATTTGACAACAAAGTTTTGTAGTCTTAAACTTCAAAATATTATTGATTGTCTAGTTGTCATATTTTTTCGTTGTGTCAAATAGGGAACAAAAATTATTTTATTAATTTTTTTTTACTAGTTAATCTTGACAACGGTAGCTGGAAGTCTACCGAAACGTCGAAATAAAAAATAAAAAAACATTATTATGGTTTGATTCCCTAAAGAATTAGAGAAAAAAGAATTTAAATTCATATTTACAGTAACATGAGGACAATTATTTAAATTACTAATTATAAAATTGGGTAATTTGTCTTTTTTTTAAAGTAACAAATATTTTTCACTATGTCTGACACTCCTGTCAAATTTACTGACAGCACAAAAGTTCATACAACAAACGACTAAATTCAAGGCAACTAGTTACTAATTACGTTGCTAAAAAAGAGTGTTAAAATGAAAACCCCATTTAAAAAGCATTGTTTATTCACGCACGCTTTTCAACGTATGTATAATGTATGATTTCACACATTTTTTTGGTTCGTAAATGCCTAATTTGAAAGGTGATCGTAGATAAAGTACTTTTTTAGTGTATGAGATCCCATTTACGTGAAATCAACGGTTCTTCATCATTATACCAGCTCTCAGTGAACGTTTCTATTTGGAAAAAATTACTCAATTCCATTATTACTTGAAATACAAGTCGCGATTTCCAGAACATGTACCCATCTTAGTATTCTCCAAGCGTAAGCAGTAATAAAGACAAAGGAATTCACCGGGTTTGTTCTTACTACAGAAACGCATTAACCGAAGAAACAAACTCCTTATAATCAACAATGTAGTGCTTTTTATATTCATTAAATCAACTTACAGAATACGTTCAATTTCACGGTGTGTTCTTCGACGCCATTTTGAACCAAATGATTAGATGCTCTACACGTAAGTGATCGGCCGTTGTCGAGTCTGGCAGGTACGAAAGATAAAATAGAGTTTGTGGAGTTTCCATCTTCTGAGTCCTACGAAAAAGATACAGTTTTATTAACGAAAAACAAATTATCATAATTATTGAAACGAAGTTTCCGTCGAAAACCAAAATGTACTTTGAAACCACTTTCATGGAACAAAATATTGGGATTCAGGGCTTACTACAGTTTTATTTGAGAAACTGTGATTAATATTATTACACAAACGAGACATCCAATAATTGGTCTTCCAATTTTCTTATTTGGAGACATCCATAAATTAGGTAGCATTAGAGGTGGCGGCTATGTTCGTCACCGAAGAAAGGGAGGAAAGTGGTTAGAAAATGGATACCACGAGATCAAGGAATTAAAACCCCCAATTTTCATGTCGAATAGCCTGATGCTACAAGGACGCTTCCATACAGTTGTGGATATGTAGATCAAAGAGCATTAGGTTCCACCAACCGAACCATCAGGATTAAGTGGACCACTCGATTTTCCCACATTCCCAATCCTACAGTCTGGTTGGTGTCTATGAGATGGCCTATTGATGACCAGTTAACAAACCTCGGGCAACAGATGCACCCTATGAATATACCCTCCCCAAAATATGCTGGAGCTCTGACGACATTTTTTAGATCCACGTGATAACAGTATGGAGCGAAAAAGTGGAGGAAGATTGAGGATGGACTACTCTAAAGGAACACTAAACGATGAAGTTATAGACTAAACCGTTACAAATTGCTAAGAGATCAAAAGCACAGGCTCCAGAGGCGAAGAGGAGGACTCTGTGGTAAACGGTGATGACATGTACACCGACGCTGTTGAGCACAAAAAACTCTGGCGCTCAGAGAAAGAAACTTGCGAGGGCCCAAACTCCCTCAACAGCAAATTAGTCAAAGGATGACAGTGTTGTACCGACTTCATCCAGAATAATATACCCTGAATCAAGAGTAGACAGGCCGAAGTCGTCTGGAGGAGGCTGTGTTTAACACCTCTGGAAAATGGGGAACCGGCTTCAATTACAGCGTCTCATCACACTCAGGGGTCCTCCACATAGGAGCGAGTAAATATACAACACGGCTCTTTCAACTGCGCATGACTCAAGACTTCGCCAAATTTAGTAGTGACATAACAATATTGAAATAAATATTTAAATATCAGAAATATAAAACCAAAAAAAAAAAGAAAACCCAGGCCCAAACCTGGTTGATCAAAGTGTAACTATGTATAAAACTAAAAAAAAAACAAAAAAAAACAGCACCTAACCGGGTTTCGAACCTACGACCTCTAAGTTGTAAGCTCAATACTCTACCAACTGCGCTAATCAGCTTACATTCAGTCACATCGAATAGAAGGTTAAAGGCTGCTTGGACGCATGCGCACCTCAACTACTAAATTTGAAGTGGTGGGTGGAGCCGTGTTGTATGTTTACCCGCTTCTCTCCAGATGACCTGTGGGAATGATCATGCAAAAGAATGGTTCAGGAACACTGAAAGATAATATCGAGAACATTGAGAAGGTGATGATTTGACAGTTGTGATATCAATTTCTCTCCTCTACCCTGGAAATGATCGGAATTTCAATGATATGGCTTCTACTTCCGATTGAACTTCTTCAATATAAATATTTCGAAGCAATATCAACATTTGTTTATTTGTTAAAGTGATTTTATTCGTAAACCTGAGTAGTTTTCTGCCGATTAAAATTATACTCAGCACTTAAAATTAACGCATACCATTAAATACGTAATGTCTTTTAGATTGGGTCACGAGTTTTCAAAAACCCCAAGCGGGATTTAAAATAAAACAGCACTTACCGAACTGGAAGCGTTATATTTGGGAGGAAGCAACTCTTTCCCATCCATTATCCAAGAAATTTTAGCGGGAGGTCTTGAACCGAAAGTTTGACAGGGAATATCATACTTTCTGTCCGCAGAAAATGGATTATTGCTGATCAAAATTTCAACTGCTAGAGGTCGGACTGAAACAAAAACAAAAATATGTGTCAAGTATTCGAGATGATACATGGGGACAAATGATAATCTTTGTTTCAAGGGTCTATCGTTCTTTATAATCAAAATACAGGGTGCTTTATCAATTTGACTGGATGTTAAACTAGTTTTAACATCCCAAGCTATTGTAATTGGGTGTCGGGGTAGAATTTCTACGTTAGTTGGATATTTTTCAGTTTGTTTTCATGCTGTAGCGTTATTTGTTGATAACATTTATCTCTCATTCCAAATACTACACAAAGGCCATACCAGATTAACAATGTTGATTCAAGCTACTTGAGGAATTATTTGAATAAGGATGCCATTAGTTTGAAGATCGCGATCAACTAAAAATTACTGAAGATATAAGAAGTGCGATCATAATCTATGGATAGGTGAGGGGCGAAGACGTTTCCCGTAGTGCGTTTGTGAACGCTGTGGTGTAGAGTGTGAGGTACATTTTAATTGATTCATGAAGTCTCACTTTGTACACTCAAGGTGTTGTTTTCTCTTCAATTGCGCATGTGTTCAAAGTTCAAAGTGGAACATCGCCCACGTTTTGTAAAATTTTTGGATGTGGTCCTATAATTGGTTTTGTAAATCTTTGTGATTATAAACTATAGGAATGATGTAATTTTTTTGCTGTGTTCTAATTATTATAACATCAATGAAGAAGTTCATAGGTTTCCCATTAAATATTCTTTGCTTAGTGATATTTCAGCATTGGAATAGTGTATAATGTCAATAATTTTCAATCTCTGTCTTAAATTTTTCACAGTAGTCGCCTTATTCCTTATTTCACTCGGGGCACAGCTCTTCGCGAAATAACTCAGGTGCTCGGTCAATAATAGTAGTCTTCACCACCTTGGTGTATAATACTATTATAGAACCGTAGCTACCAGCGGATATATACAAATGAATTATTGAATGGAAAAGTTAATATTAATTAGTTTCTATAATGGATAAATCAAATTCAAATACATTTACCCGACAAATTAATTAGTATTTTGATGTATGAATAAAGTAGTATCGAATTCTGAATTGGATGAACATTAAAAATTAGTTAAACTGTTGATAACGAGTATCTATTGGCTTATCGACCAAACCAAATCATGTCGACGGTCAATAAACAAATTGTTGTTAGAGTTTTAAATTAGTTTAGTGGCAAACAGAAGCTTCGTTTGATGGATGTCATAATTACATGCATGAGATTTATTATTTTGCATACATTTCAGAAAAAACAGTCACATCCAAGCATCTGTCTAGCGATATTAGAAAGTTTAATTGAAACCAAATTTACTTTTAAAATTTTTTCAGCTGTACTGTGTACATTGCACCCACAGAACAATAGAAAAAAGGGAAGGCAAAGACAAAAACATAGTGTAGAGACGAGGTTCGAGATTAGCGAAGACGCTAGCGACGAGGTTGATTGTAGTTACCTACATGCACTATTCAATACACTGAGCTTTTGAAATGTTTCTAAATATTCAGAAATATATTAAAAGTTCCGGTGTATTAAGCAGTGTATTAAGCGTTCTCTAAGTAATTAGGTTACTTGTGTGCATAAAGGAGAACACATGTTTTTAAATTAAAGAAATTACACTCGAATGAATCATTTTTTTATATAAAAATTTCCCAATATTTTCACGTTAATATGGCTTCTTAATAATAAATAAGCAATGTTAGTTTTAAACAAAGGGGGGTCAAACAAATCAGTTTATTTGTCTATAAATAACTCTTCTCCCGGTGTAGTGGAGTGACGAGCACTGCTAATTGCAGCCTTAGTCCCAAGTTTATTTATTTGGGATATTCCGATGAATGGAGATGTGATCCATACTTTTTTTTCTTACCGTATGTTCTGTGATCTGTGATCTCAGATCTGATGCATGCATCTGTCTTCTGTCTTAATTATATGTTGACTGTTCAATGAACATATTACGTATTATATTGTATTGTGTTAGATTGGGGTTTGCTAGAAACATTGTGAAAAAATCTTTCATCCTCCGAAGCCAGATTTCCAGTGCCGGATTAAGGGGGGGGGCTTTGGGGGCTAAAGCCCTGGGATCGTGATATGAGGGGCCCCAAATCGAGCCTTGAAGAACTATACTTTTCATGAATCTTATTTTTTCAATTATTGCGAGGGTGAAAGGTTTTTCAGTACCTCGAGTTACATTAAAAAACAAATATCGCTCTGCAATGGGGGATAATAGATTATCATTACTCTCGCTACTGTCGATCGAAAATGAACTAAAGAGCCCGATAGATTTTTCAGATTTTATTGAAGAATTTGCTGTGTCAAAATCTCGTGAAAAGCCTATGTAATTTTTGTATGAATTCAATGACCACTCCTTTAAAATGATTAATATTTTTGAATAATATATACTTACTGTGATTTGTTCTGTAAATAAAAAATTTTTAAATGTTTATTAATCCTTTTAATGAAATACTGAGTGGCTTTTGATTCTAGCCCTTAATCCGACATTGCAAATTGCCTAATGCTTGGAAATATTTTGAAGCTTGAGGCTTAATTTTCCGGGTAGAGATACTTGAAAATTTACAGAATACTGTCCCATCAGACACAATTATTGTTGTAGGATATTCCAATAGATAGTGCTCAGTATATAAATTTTAAAGTGAGTATAGAGAAGGCTTTCTTTAACCTTAGCTTTCTTTAGCTTAGAGACAAAGCGAGCAACGATGCTAGATTCCAAGCTTCAATAATTATTCCCCAGTTTAGCGGCAGTGATAAAAGTGCCCAATAAAAGAGAGTAGATAGTGAGACACTAGTCAAAAGAGTCTCATCCTCATTGGTTGGTTGGTGAGCAGCCACGAGCACAAAGTGAATCTCAGTTGGCTTGTGGACGTTTTTTTGGGTAGTCTGTAAATACGTGGAGCAAAAAAAGGCGGCACTAGCGTGTATTCACGAAAGTACACGAGAAAATTTGGCCAACGTACCATCTGAAGCTTGTTGCAGCAGTCTATACACTCACAAAATCTATGAGAAAGGACAGTTGTCGTTGGCGTTTGTCTACGCCACGATTTATTTATAATACTATTTATCAAAAATTTTGAACGATTTGTTAAGATATAGGTCTAGTTTTATTAGCTAAAGATCATACTGCAAACTTCAGCCAACAAAATATAAATATTCACCAAAAAACTGTTTCTTGCCCTTTAATCAATTGTGAATTGTAGTGGTTACTACTTTGCTTCGTATAATACCAAGATAAACCAAGTTGTTTTTTATTTCAAGATGAAGGGATATAAACGGTTGAAAGTGCGGCAGGATGGAAAACTGTGGGTATTAATTTTTCTGAGATTTAGCCGAGAAACCATTACCGCTGCAGCGGCTTACCGAAATTAAGTAAGACCGCTCCGCTCCATTATTTTGGACGGAATTTTTAGACTGCAGAGGGTTTTAACCAAAGTGTTAACAAAAAACGGATTAACAACAAAAAAGTTTTCTCTTATACCTACACTCTAAAGTTTACCGTGATTAAAGAATATACAAAGTTGAAAAGTTGTTAAATAATATATACATTTTTCATGACTTTGTTCATTTAAGAATATATAAAGGGGAGTGGTTATGATAATTAATCAGAAAGCAAATGGCGGAGTCTGAATAGTTTAACATTATTTACGAGGCGTGGTCGTCATGTCAATCAATTGAAACAATTTCCTTGCCAAACCAAGATGCATCGAACCAAGATGCATCGAACTTAGGTCATACATGATATTCCCAAGTAGTTTGGCTCGGTTAACACGAATCCTGCCTCATAATAGCTTCATCACTTGCCTATTTTCTTTCTATTGCAAGTATTGATCATAAAATCTGAGAAATTGACTTTTTTGATAATTCACGGTATAATCTTGTATTGGAAATACCTTTTTCCGATGTATTTTGATCTGCTGCACATGAATCTGCAGTTAAATTGAACTTATCAGCCTTATTTATTTTCCAAACTCACTTTCGCGTTTGAATCTGAAGATTCGTATTCTGCAGGCTGGAAAACTGAAGGGCGGAAGTGCTATACTATAAGGCCGCATTCGTGTTTAGCGATACCTATTGTGTGTTATCAAAATTGGTAACAATATGTTAAATAAACATACAAAATATATTGCCTTGGAATTTAACTCAGTTCACTTTTATACTTAATATGGAAAGAAGTCAAGATGTCTTTACTCTTTGTAGATTTTTGCAGATTAGTTACAATATAGCAATGCAGGTAATGCTAATTTTACTCACAATATATCCAGCTTTCAGTCACGTATTTAGTTGAACCGTAGTTTTATGGTTTTCGGGGCATTTATACATGGTAGCACTCCACTCGGTTTTAGTGAATGTTGTTACTAGAATGTTGCATATCTTTTAAAATAAATCAGAAGACATGGTTTACGTGTAGGGCGTTCTCTATAAAATCTAATTCACTTCGTTTCCATGAGATTAAATTAGAGTGATTGAACAAAGAATTATTTATTTCTCTACGACGTATGAACCAATATGTCAATTGTCATTTCACTTGTAGACTCAAAAAAGTGATAAACTTCCTTTTTGACACACCTAAGTATTCATTTTTCAACATTTTTTCCCAATTTGTCCTTTCTGCATTTGTTTTTCGGGATGAACGTTCACTATATCCCAGAAAAAATATAAGCTCAGAGCCCTACAAGCGAAAGGAGCCGGGCGAAAGCCAATATTTGAGAACACAAATTGATGTAGTTTCTTCCGTGGTCAATTATTCACAGTCTACAGCAAAAAGCATTGGTAATGAGTTGGTAATGAGAGTAATGTTTCTGCAGTGGAAAAATATCTCAAAAAGCACAAATTTTATTCGTTAGAATGAGTTATTGGAAGACGACGCCGACAGAAGAATAGAAATAATTATTTCAAAAATATTTAGTGACCCATGCACATTCACACTCAATGGAGAGGTTAATAGACATAATGTGCGATACTTAAGTGAGACCTGCACAAGCAATACCGGCAAAAGCTTTATGTCTGAACTGGAACTTTAGGCAACTACAATATGGACACCTTATCATTTAGATGATGACGGTTATTGAGATTTATCACGACTTAAGATCACTAGCGAAATGTATGAAATGGTACAACTACTCTCAGAAAAGTTTGATATTGGCGCATTATTCCAACAAGACTGTGCTGCGCTACACTACTCAAAAGAGGTACGCAATTATCTCAACAATTGAACATCATATACCTGGAATAACCAAGAGCACAAAAAGCTGAGGTGCTAAGGACTCGAAACTAGGAGCATAACATTTTAGAACTGATGAAGCAAGGAATCATTGCTTCAATCGCTTGAGTATCTGACATTATAATACCTTTTTGCCTTCCATATCTTTTATCAATACTGAACTGGGCACATTTCCATATGTCATGAATTTCCGATAGAAATATATTTGGTCCCTAGCATTTACTCTCCTATCCTCATCCTCTCTTCCACGTTTGTGCAGTTGTCATCGATACATCAATATAGTTACAAAAAAGGTTCGATGTTGGATGACAATGACATACAAGTTTCTCGAGGAAATTACTTTGTACTCATTATATTTCACTTCACACCTACATATATTAAGTTATATCTGCAATCGACTGATATAGAACTTAATTTACGAGCACTTCATCTCACGGTTAGGTGAGATTCTAATATTCTTACGACCTAGGCAAGCAACAAATAAAACTTTCCAAAGTAATAACCACATTTTTTATGATAAACGTAAAATTTAAAATTACGGTTTATCGTCAGAAAATCTCCATAACTCATATATAGCATAATAAACATCAATGATACCAAAGCACAAGCTGAATATTACGGATAGCACTCGGGATGGTAGAACAAAGTTGCTTCATGAATATGCAGATCTCGGTCTATGCGATCACTTCACAAAAGCTTTGCTGCTCGAGGGCTTTAGTTGTAATTTCATTTTGCTAAAACTAAATTAACGCCCGAATTACAGCAAACCCACAGCTTTTTACCACTTTTTAAATTTCCTTTATTAGCTTAATCGCTTTCGAGTGCCACCGTTTTTCGGGTTCTTGAAAATATGCCAAATATTCCTAATAATACTTGTCTTGAGAAAAGTCCCTATCTTCTTGCTACTCATGAAATTAATTGGAATATTCTCAACATTGAAAATAACGGGACATTTGAGAATAGTGGAACTATGGATTAGAAAATGTATTGTTCTGAATGAAAACAACTCGGAAACAAGTCCATCCAAAGATTTCGAAGCAGAAAGAGGTAGAAAGACTCAGTGGAATTTAATTATCACTACTCCATGGTATGCTCTTTGATAAGAAAAAAGCTCCAGGCGGGGTGTAATGACAAGAAAAGAAGTGAAGAAACTGAGGAGGTGAAGAACCATGAAGAACTGGCAAAGAATCTGCGATTAGTGTGAGGAAAGACAATGGATCACTGTCATCCAAAAGGTGGTAGAATTGAAGTACAAGCGGATTAACCACCACCTGACACCAACAGTAATCTGCACATATTATGTCACCCAGAAAAAAAAAGCTGCAGGGTACATCAAATAACTGTGCTTATTGTACTGAGCGATCAGAAGCTACCAACAAGAAGCTATTTGCACTACCCCGTCAAATATAATTTAACCTGTTTCAATCGTCATTGCGTTGATGGCTTCGGCCTCTTTCACACGGTCAGGGTGTTTGTCCGTCCGAGTTTTCGCCCGTCAACCGGACAAGTAGCAATACACAGTTTAGCTGTTCTTTCACACTTTCCGGACACGGTTGAATCATCGCCGTCCGGGTATACAAAACGCCCAAAACGCCCTCCGGACAACACCTTGCTATGATTGCGTTTACATTATCCGGGTGTTTAATCGTACGATTGGTCTATACTAGTTTGTCGTACTGTACTGTTGTCGAGAAGACTGTGTGTACTCTTCAGTATAGCTACGAGGATTTGATCATGTCGAAAGAAGTAGAAGAAATGGATTCTGAAATCCTGACTAGTTTAGTTCAGGATAAACCAGATACCTTCCAGGTATCTGCTTTCTAGCAAAGGGTGAACCCGAATTTGCCCATTACGATGTTTTTTTCGCCGATGTTTTAATGAAGCGAATTTTGCGTCTACTGTCCATCACAATCAGCGGCAAACTGGAGTATCTAGCACCAAGTGGTCCGGATTTTCTCAGACTCCTGAGTGAAAGGAGCTCCAGGGTGCCACCCTACGAACGGATAAATATCCTAACTGTAAAAGAGGGCTTCCTCTGTGATTTGATGATATACTCCAAAAGGGTATGATCGCATTATGAACTTTTTTGAATTTTAGAATAACTGTTTATTAGATAAATCAATGTGTGAGGAGAAGCTTTTTCCGACGATAACAAAAAAAGGCTGAAAACCTTACGAATAATCCTCAGTAATAATTAATGATTTTTAAAGGACGACTACATATTCAATCAGTCTAGCAAGTCGCGGTGGAGGGCCTCATAGACCCACTCACCACAAACCTAGCATATTAAATCCAACACAAGACTGACCCACATTATTTGGTGGACAACTTTTTGTAAATGAATTTTTTTCCTAGCTCTGGCTGAAAAATGTATCAAACTCGAAGGGGAAATATCGATCGCTTTCCTTTTGCCAGATTGTTTCCACTTTAATGGAAAGGCCAAAATCTAATTTATAACCTGTTAAGTGACGAAAACTTACTATCTTGTTTATCCTTGTCGGTTTCCGTATTAATCAATCTAAAATTAATCAGAAGATGTCAACTTTAAAACTTGGGTTTACCAGGAGACGACACATTCGAGGAACGTTATTGAAGTTTTGAGATTTTAGGTCGATAACCTGTCATAACTGGATAAAGAGATAGGCGGTCGATTTTCACAAACAGCTAAATAACAAAAATACAAAACAATTCAATTATGTTTCATTGAAGAGGAGATAATAATATACAGGGTGGCGAATAAATGATAGATAAACTGAATCAATGGAAAGAATGGACACTTGTAGGTTAAGTCGCATAAGGACTGGGTGAAGTATGTATAAAGTCTGCGTCTATTCCTACAAGATGGAAATAATTCAGTTCCAATCTATGGTTTAGACCATTCTTAGAAGAATGGGCTGCAGTACTGAGACAATGAAACACTAATTTTAAGTTGTCGTTGAGCGCCAGAAACAAATAATAAGATTGAATGTCGTTGAAAAAAATTATGTTAAAAACCGCAGGTTCATGCCTAACTAACCAATTAAATTTGGAGGTGAACTAAGCCAGTTCGCAGGGCTTTGTTACCTCATTAATCTTAAGAAAAACAAATTAATATTGGCAAAACAAGAAAAACAGAAAAATATATTTTAGGGCGCCTTTCCTAAAAGAAAATTAGAAAGAAGATGAAATTTAAAGGTAAGCTAACTTTAAATCCGTTTAAAAAAAAGAACTCCAAGTTTCAGAGTTTACCTAAAAAAGGGTTAGTAGCAAATAAAAAAAATACTTATCAAAAATACAATTGTTTGAAGATAAAGATGACGTTGATAATGAAAATGATGTTGATGATGAAAATAGTGTTGTAGGTACTACGGACTGTCTACAGGAACCTGTATTCAGGAAGCTTCCTGTTAATCAGGACTTGTTTGTTCCACAGGTACTTTGGTGGACACAGGAACTGTGGCCGATAAACTTGTCTGTCACTCAGGAACTTGTGACCCAAAAATTTGTCTGTCACACAGAAACCCAGGAACAGTCAGACTTTCGGAACTGTTATTCCCAGGAACTATTAATCCCAGGAACTTGTTAGGTACTTCAAGAAATGTGCTCCAAGAAACTGTGTTCCAGGAAACTGTGCAGTAAACCAGATTCTCAAGGTAAAACGGCATCTTTTGTTTTTAAACAGGTACAAAAAATGTAATCAATGGATTACTGCACAGTTCCACTTATGCTGCTTTGTCGACATACGATGAGAGAAGCCAATTTCGTATTTTCGCGCGGAAAAAATTGTTCTACAGCGCACTAAATGCCGTTGGCCACCACCAAGTCTCAAGGGCACAGAGAAGGAAGAAAAACACTTTTGTTTAATGTGATATTATTGTTATATGAGGCGGTAGAGTTGAGGTGGGATTGAAGAAAAATGACAGTATTTTCAGTTGCAATATTATAACATATGTTTGCAACTGGAGCAAAGGGAACTGCATCTTAGACAACCTCCAGGAACATAGTAGAAGAACAAATCCTTTAGGTTTCAGAGGATGTTTACTCTTAGAAATGTATCGTAAACATGTTCATAATTTGTCTGGAGGTCCCTTATCAAACATATCAGTAGTTAAAAAGGTCCCCAGGTCTATATTCGCACTCAATAACGTTGTCAATATTTTTGGTTCAATGAAAAACGTTCAAGTACATTTATTAGTTAACCAAACTTCAACAGACCGTAATCGCTTTGAAGGAAAATACAAGCAAACAAACTATACAAAACACTTTTGTTAAAAGGGCATAAATACTATTCTTCGAGTGTGCATGTCGACCTGAGTCTATATGTGCACTCTTAAGTGCTGCTCGGCACGATACGGATTGATTTCTTTTTTCTTTTCCGGGTGTTATCATTACTTGTAAATTGTTTTTTTGTTTTTTTCGTTGTTTCAAATAGTAAATTAACTTCGTCGCTTAGCGGCCAGTTTTAAATCGTTAACCTTTTGGTTTAATGAGGATTTATGTACAGTCGTTAATGTTATGAACACATAATAAATCAATTGAGGGCAGTATGAAACGTCTGACTATATGCCTTAATGTTGACTATACATTTCTCTGCATTTGGTTTTTCCAAGTTAACGATTTTTAATGCTTCGGAGGCATTTTCAATACTCAACGCGATAGAAACGTCTTGCATGCGGTCAATGTGTTCCATGCCAAGTAATAAAATCTTCTCGCTCCTAACTTTTGAAGTTGAATCTGATATGGTGTTCAAATGGAAAGTGCTTCAAAGTTTTGGAGACTTTTCTCAAAATTTGAACTGTAAAATTGAGATGGAAGTTTTTGGTTATGGCAAGTATTTGCATGGATTCAGTCTGAACGCGAAGTTCAAAGGACGAACAGGAGAAATTGTTAACTTGAATTCAATCGTCTATAAAACTGTCACTCATTTGGTTAGCGAGGTGGGAAACTTAATATACTTGCTGGTGGTGTTTCTGAAAATGAAACTAGGTTGCCCAACTAGCAAAATGGAATTCTAAGAGAACTGGATTGTTTTATAACAGTCGAATAGCATTGTTTAAAGGACTGATTTTTTTATTAAGCCCTTTGTTGCGATAATTTTGTTTTTTGAAGAAAATTGTTGTATTAAATGATTCTATAGTGACTTTTACAATATATGCTATAACGCATTATACGATCATTTCTTTTAAAATGATATAATACCTTATAAGCAAGTTTATACAATATCAAAATTATCATTTTATAAGACTTTTATACCTATTGTATAAGAGTTCTATAATATACTATATGACTAACAGCTACAACATTATAAAATGGTTACTTAAGCTTGTCTTATTGAAGATGTATAATGTATAATAAATATTGTATAGCGTTGCATTATAAAACACTTTTTAGTTGTATAGTGCCTTAATATTCTTCGTTATAAAACAGTTATCGTATACCATTCCATTTTACAATAAAATATTGTTTAAGGCATTTCTTTGGGATGAAATTGTTGTATTATAAATCGCCATGTTTGAATAAGCAATTCTTGTACCGCTATCGCCACTATTATGAGCTATTGAGTTGAAAACATGAAACTATATTGAAAAATGTGACTTTATCATTATTTGGAGAATTATATTGTGAAAGAATATCCATATGAAGTGATAAACTATTAAAATCATAAAATAAAAATATTTTAGGATATTCTATTTTATTATTTTTTTATGTATCTACTTGAAACTTAACCAGAATTGAAGCGCTTCATTTTCTGGCCAAATATATACCTATAATCTATCAGTAAAATTTGCGGCGCATCAAAATTTGTGCTATTAAACCATCCAAATGAAATTATAATTTTTACTATCGATGTCCGGCCAAGCGGCCCAAGTCGTTTTGATAAGTCTCCATTTCTACAAATGAAATGTATGATGCACGTTAAAATTGAAATTTAATTTGGTTCTGATATTCTTCACTAAAAAACGAAATGCTTTTATGAACTTCTATATGACAAAATGTTTCCATTGTGCTCGAAATAACAGCATTATAAAAAATATATATTGCATTATACAACCATTTTGTGAGACCTTCATAGTGCCGCTTCAATCCCATCTTATAGATGTGACTATATGACACACTATTGAATCATTTTATAGTAGCTGTATACATGATTATAAAACAGTCGATTAAGAGTTGTATTAATGTGTATTAAACAGTCGTATAAGAGTTGTATAAACTTATAATGGAACTGTTATACAACCAAACAGTTGTATAAAAATGGGCGCTTTTTAGTTGTATAAGGATCATTTAATTGTTTTGTAGACCGTTATAAGAATTGTAGTATCTTATAAGATATATCTTGTAGCTGTTTATACAAATCTTATAGAATTTAAATTGCTACTTGGGTGGTTAGTTGAAGATTTTTACCAACTTCTCACGACTCTTATTAGTGTGAGAAATGGATATAATTGTCTATTCCATGGATGTCAATTATGTTCATGGAATAGTTACATATTTTGTTGTACCAGAATAATAATTGGAACATTGAATTTGGCTTCAGACTCATTTGGTAGGACAATCGACATCAAAATCTTTGTGAAAATAGCTCTCTATTGTCTCTTCTATAAATTTTCCATGCAATTTGCATTTTTAACTTACATCAGACAGACAATTATATACGCGCGTTTGAACCCTAATGTCTCGCATTTCCTTGTTATTTTTATAAATGTACATATTTTTTTGTGAAACTGGAGCACCGCCTTTTATCACTAATTAAACTGCCACACATGAAAGCGTCAGTTCGAAAAATACTACAATATAGTTTTTTTTCATCACAAAAACCATGTTTTATTCCTCTGTTTTTGCACACATAGAGAATAAATATAAATGATGAGCTTTTTCAAGTGTCATCATTACAACTGATGTTGCAATATTGTTCACACGTGATGAAAAAATGATACATTCATTTATACAGGATTTTTTTTATCATTTTGGAGAGACTGCAATATTTATTAGAGACAACTGTTTTCCTCAACTGCAAGGCTCCCAGAGGTGGATGAATTGCTCAGTACCATCGAAAAAATAAGGGGTACAGTTGGAACAGTATACAGATGACCTTGTAATAATGGCAAGGACTCAGTCTGGTAAGGTAGCATTCTCTTTCTTTCTTCCTCTTATCCTTATGCCTTCTCAGGCGTCGGATTGGTGTTCTTCCTGAACCCATGTTTTCCATTCTTTCCTGTCCCTGGCTAATGCCCTTATCTCTCCTAATGACTTTCCTTTGTTCTTTCCAATTTCTTCAATCTGGTCCATCCATTTTCTCCTAAGTCTTCCTCTTTGTTTTTTTCTTGATATTCCCATTTCCATTACTTTTCTCGCTATTCTATCTTGCTTCATTCTTACTAGGTGGCCAAACCAGTTCAATTGTTTCTTTTTGATATTTGATATTATTGGGTTTGATATTATTGGGTCTTGATTAGTTATGCTTCTGATTTCTTCATTCCTTACTTTGTCCCATTTCGTTTTTCCTGCTATTCTCCTTAAATATTTCATTTCCATTGCATTTATTTTTGTTTCATCTTTTTCTGCAGTACCCAGTTCTCACTGGCATAAGTTATAGTTGGTGCTGTAGTTTTGTTGTATATTTCCATCTTTGTATTCATATCAATGTATTTATGGCTTAGTAATGTTCGATTCAAGGAATAATATAATCTTGATGATTTATTTGCTCTGTTATTAAGTTCTGCTTCTATTTTCCCTTCTTCTGTCAAAATACTTCCTAGGTAGTTATAGGTTGTTACTCTTTCTAGTTTTTTTGTGATTACATTTCAATTACTCGTAATTATTCTCCTGTTTTTTATGTACTATCATTACTTTGGTTTTCTCTGTATTTATTGTCATTTTTATCTTTCCTATTTCTCTTGCTAGTAAGTTAATTAGTTTCTGCATTTTATTTCTCGATTTTGATATGAGTACGATATCGTCTGCGTATAGTAGGTTACTTAATCTGACCGGTACCATGTTCCTGTACCCTATTATCGTGTCCAGATTTCCTCCTTGTCTTTTCATTTCCTCCACTATTTTGTCCATAATAATAACAAACAACAGTGGGCTTAAGCTATCACTTTGTTTTATACCTTTTTTCATTGAAAACTCTTCCGATCTTCGACCTACTATCTGCACTCTTAATTTGACAGTCTCGTATGTGCTTCCAATTATATTAATCAGAGCTTTCGGTACTTCCAAGTCTTCCAATAACTCGCCAAATTTTTTCTCTTTCGACTGTATCAAAAGCTGCCTTCAAGTCTATAAATGTTAAATACATTTCTTCTCCCGCTTCAATTGTATTATCAATTGGTCTTCTTAAATCATTTGCTTGCCTTCCTGGTCTGAAAGCTGCTTGTTCCTCTTCTTATTTTGCTTCTATATGACTTCTCAATCGGATAGGGTAGCATTCAATATTCCACAATATATTGATGGTGGATACTGAAAGTCTCAGTATTCTGAAATTGACCATCGACAGAATGCCTTCAACAGTGAACTACGACTACCTCTTGAAAATGAAGTCCTAGGCGGTCAAGGGACTTCAAAATCACTAAGCTCTCACTTTGTAACGTCAAAGTGAATAACGGAACAACAAAAAATACCGTTTTAAATAGGAAGCGTCTCTGGTTTGAATCTTCGTCCATTCTGTTATGGATGGTGATGACAATGGATGAGATGGTACTGCTGGTGGTTAACTATACCAGAACTTAACCGTTTTGCCAAACAAGCACTAAATACCCGTACTGCAAGATGAGTTTCAAACTTTTGGCACTTCGAAGTATTCTTTCATTAGGATGTATATTTGTGCAGTGATTACAACTGTGAAGGGATCAGACTGTTAAAACTTGTTGAGTACTTGCATTGAAGCCATACAGTCAGACAGATCCAATAATCAGTTTTTCTAGTGAATTGTGATAAGCATATAATAATGCCTTCCATACCGCACAGAGCTCCACAGATTATTACGTATTGCAGCGACAAATTAACAGGAAACTGTAGGTTATAAGTAAGTTTTATTCAAAATGTAGAAAACCACCAGTAGAGTTTTTATATTAACTATAATCGAGGGAATCAATTAATCCAGCACTCAAAAACCAATTATTCCTAACCAATAAATACTTTTTGAAACAAACACGAAACTAGTTTAAATTAAATATTAATTTAATTATTCCCTACAAAATTACTGCAGAATCATCGAAAATCCATTATCTGTCCAACAAATAAAACTGAAATTGCTCTATACTAACTTTAAAAACAATTTCAAACCCGAGTGTATAAAAGATAAACAGTTTGAAACGAATAAAGGGCATAGCATACGTGACACAGATTACGCAGAGCAATAAATATTATTATTAATGTATATAACATGGAGATTGCGGTTTTGGACAATGTGGTAGTACGTTTGTTATTAAATTTTACTGTACAGGATTGCACACGTTTATAGCTTACATTCCTGATGAACTTTCCAAGTTAAATTCGACTTCTCACTGAAAAGTTAGAACTGCCCTTATTTAACTTAGGACAAATACTTTGTTACTGAAGGTTCATTCTTTTAAGAATTCTGGAACAAGCAACCTAGTTACAGCTGGAGCTCTAGATTACAGGAAGGATGCAAAAGTCTATATTTACATATCTACTGTGGTAATTTTCGTGGAAAAAAATAACTATTTTACATTCAATTCAATATTTTAACACGTTAGCGGACAAAAGCGAGAAATTAGAACTACCAAAACGGTTTGACAGTATCTAAAGCATGAGTTACACTTAGCTGGCTGCTAGCCGCGAAAGCTGCTACTGTCAGCCATCGATCAGCTTGGCCCATTAACCGGTGAGTATTTCTAGTGCTGGACATGTCCAACTTTTGTTTCCAGACACTAGCGACTACCACCTGATGCAGCGTAGCTTAGTCACTCTGGAAGTGGATCAGCGGCGAGTCCTGAACTGTGTTAATCAATACAACTACTTGCTAATATGTCAAACTTCAAATGTCAAAGTGTCTGTTGTGACGCCAGTGTTACAATTTTTCATAATAAAAATAATAGATAAATATACAGGAGCTTAGGAACGGTTAGTTTTCAAAATTTTTCAATTCACGTGCTAAATAAAACTTCTGAAAATACTGGAATCAAAATGGAACCACCCTGTGGTCATTTCCGAAGCTCTATATCAAATAGTTAATTTTGTAACAAGTGCAGAATTTCATTAGCATGAATATAGTATGCTCTATGTTAAGTTCCCAGGTAATTCATACGAGATATTTAGTGAATACGTTATTCCACTTTATTTACGAGGCAGGTATGATAATTTTTTTAATATACAGTACATTTACATGGAATTTAACACAGTGTCAATAAGCGACAATGTTCCAGGAAGAAATATAGATTCAGTGTTTCCTTCAATGGGATATCGTGAAGAGTGGAATGATTGAAGCACTTATCCATGCATTCTCCTGCACAATAACCGCTATTAAATACTGTGTTCACTTCAATAACTCGATGGATGGATGAAGTTCATACTAGCCGAAATAAGCGTGAAAAAGGTGTCAAAATGAATGGAAGGTGGTGAATATATCAAATAAAAATGGAAGGTTATTCCTTGAAAAAAATGGGATTAAACTGCAAGGATAGGTTAACTTAACCTAAAAACTGGAAACGATACCTATTTTGAACCTGGTATCTTCTAGTTGTCGTAGTGAATGTTCAGGAAAGTTATCAGGGAAGACTAAGAATGAAGTCTTTAATAAATTTTACAGTTTTGGTTCCAAAAATGAAAATGATGCTTATCTTCAAGCTTATCAGCAGTTCTAATTCAGCGAAAGCGTCCGAAAAACAATGCCAACAAACCAAAAGCCTCACAAAAATACCTATGAGTGTAAAATAAGTAACAGTTCAGGATAGCTCTTGGTATGCAAAACTGTGTTTCTCAATCTCCATGGTTTAGTTTATGCAGATTTTGCTCGACGTCAACCGTAAGGGGACGGTTACAGAATAAGACTACACGAACCAAAGGCAAATCATACAAAAAATGTTGGAAGGATAATTTTATTGAAAAGGTCAATAGTCCGCATGTATTGCATACTGACTAATTATTATGGTATATTATCTTGATTTGTAGAGAACAAGTTCAAACTTCAACTTCAATTGGAATAATAGTCCTATTCCTGTGATATCTTTGATGTGTTAATTTCATACTTGCAAATATTCCGTTCAAAAGTGTTTTCCTTGAATAATTCCAACAAAAAAAGTCTTTAATAGCATTCCAACACGAATAATATTTTTTTCTTTCAAAAACAGCGTAAAACTCTTCCGGCGAATCAAAACTTCCGAATAATATCTTTTAAACTTTAACAGCCCCGTGAGCGAATTTTTGATCCAAAAATTACCATTTCTGATTTTACTCGAACTAGTTAAGGATTTAATAAAGTCAGTTTAAGTTTTAAGATCTATCCAAATAAATTTAAGAGTAAGTTGAAGTCGAACAATAAAATCTAAATTGCCGTCACTCATTATGAAGTTCAGATTCAAATTATTATTTGGTAGCTTGGCACTGTGCAGCATGTTTATTTTATTTTGGAAAAGATGCAGTAAGGCCGTGAAACAATTTGAACTGTATACAAGTGAGAATACTGTTCAGCAGAAGATTTTTCATCTAGACCAACTAATTTCAATCTAATTTTCTTTTTCTTGTCTGTATGAGCCAACAATCACCACTATGCTATAGAATATCCCAAATTTACCATATTTTTATTTACCATATAAGGCGCAAAATTTACAAAGCCACGATTGTGTAGGCGAAAAACAGTATTGAGTCACACATGCAGAGAACACTTAAGTAAGTAGTCCTTAATCATCATAATTGTCCTGTGCTGCTGAAGCTCATATTTTTGCCCTTTGATATATTTTCGAAGTGAATGTTCTGAAAAGCCCTTGAAGCTTGACAGTATTGCAATTCCTACACATACTCAGACAAAATTCGTATCTCTTACATTCAGTTTCAGGTGTTTATTTAATTCAACTTTTATAATCTGACATTTAAAAACTGTAATAAAAATGTTTACTCACAATGTATTTCGATTGCTGTGGTGGCTGAAGCGGGTTGACTAATGTTATTGTTGGCAGCATGGCATGTAAAAGCTGCATGTTGATCGGACCGCTGCAAACCGCGAATGGTGAGTTGGTTAGATCGAACTTTCTCAAAGCCGGAACGAGTTTCAGTTGATTCGATAAGTTTACCTTCTCTCCACCATGTTATTTTCGGTTCTGGCTTGCCTGAAATTGAACAATACAATAATTAATTAAAGCTTTGGAAGGCAGGCAAAATCTTGATTTAACAGCAGATTCACTTTATTTGAAATAATTAAAATTAACAGGAGAAGAAATTGGAGAGAAACATATTACAATTACAATTACACGCCTTGATATAGTCAAAAGCGCCCTTATCATGCGGGTTCAAAAGTCACAAACCATTAGACTATGAGCCCATGGGGAAAAAAGTGTCGCGATTTAAAACAGCAGCGAACCTATTCAGAGCGATAGTTTATCATGCCACCATCAGTTCCAGCACTATGGCGTACATTTTCTCTTGTGCAGAAAAGCGCAGTGGAAAACTGAACATTTCATATTTTACTTCCTGAAATCGTGATATGAAACTGTACGCCTTTTGTTACATTTGATAGCAGAACCATAGGAGATGGGTCGAGACTCCATGCCGTTCAAAAATAATCGTGAGGAAATTCTAGGAAAATTTTTGAAAACTCATTTTTACCCCCTGAAACCGAGATATGAAACTGTACGCCGTTTGTTACATTTGATAGTAGAATCATAGGAGATCGGTCCAGACTCTATGGCGTTCAAAAATAATCGTTCGGAAAATCTAGGAAAATTTTTGAAAACTCAAAACACAAAATACATTGACGTGTTACGAAAGTAGAACAAATGCCGTAAATTTTCAGATGATATTTTTTGAGTGGGAAAATCTCGGAAAATAAAAAATTTCCCACGGCTTTTCACACAACTTTTTTTGTACAGCACCACTGTTAAATATTTATTTATATGTTGGATAATCTACAGAATCAAATGCCGTACAGTTTCAAATCACCTTTTCAAAGGGTAGAAAGTAAGTTTTCAAAAATTTTTCTAGATTTTCCGAACGATTATTTTTGAACGTCATAGAGTCTGGACCAATCTCCTATGATTCTACTATCAAATGTAACAAACGGCGTACAGTTTCATATCACATTTTTAGGAGGTGGAAAATAAAATGTTCAGTTTTCCACTGCGCTTTTCTGCACAAGAGAAAATGTACACCATAGTGCTGGAACTGATGGTGGCATGATAAACTATCGTTCTGAATATGTTCGCTGCTGTTTCAAATCGCGACGCTTTTTTCTCCCATGGGCTCATAGTCTACATGTGTATCAAATCAGAAGTCACAGAGATTACCAAAATGTGAAATCACAAATAGGTATACCCGGAGAAAATAATGATGGTTGATGTTTCCTGGTTGACGAATTTCCACTCTTCCATTCATTCTCGAAATAATCTATCAGATTAAGTAACATTTTTTTGCTCGAAGATGCAAAATACCGGAAATTTGCATCTTATTATTCATATTCTCACTTTGAATTGTCATTCAAATAAAAACTTTGCTGGTCAAAGACTTTTCAGAATCGCTGAAAACTGTCTTATTCATCTTACGGATTTTATTCGGAAGTTATGATTGAACGCAATAGAAGAAAACAAAAACGGTGTGTATGTCTTTGTTGAATCGTATGACCCGCATTATAAGACTGCCTTTGACTATAGTTGTAATATCGTTATCTTCTTTTTTCTATCACACTTTCAATTGGTCTACCAAAATTGGAAAGGCGTCACATTAAATGTAAGTTCTGTCATTCTGACAATAATATGTTAATATCGAAATAATTACTAATCTTTCCATTAGAACAAATTTCGGCCGCGCGCGGTAGGTGATAGTGTAGTGGAGTAGAAGGGCCAGTTCAAAACCAGCAGCAAATTGACAATGATGACAGAATGGTTACAAAAAAGACGAGTTACCAATGTTCATCTTCAATAAAGAGGAAAACCCTGTATAATATATGTGCCGTAAGTGTCAAAAACTCATCTGCTGGGAACAAGCCAAATAAAAAAGTGTGTCCCTTACGTCGAAGACTTCGAAATACTAATTTACGTCACAAGACCGGAAAGTTGTGTTTTTCAGGTCGAGTCAAGCAGATTCCAGTGCGAGCCGTAGGCGAGTCCTGGAAGCTTGGTGAGACCTGAAAAACACTAATTTTCGGGTGTGTAATTTAGCAACGTACAATATTTTTTTTAAGACGGACACTTCGATATACATTCAATTTTTCATTTTACTTTTTATAACAAAGTGATTAGCAAAACTAAATCAGATAAAATAATAAGTTTGACATAAACGACAAATTAAAATCAATGAACTGTCATCATTCGACAATATAGCGAAACGTTGGTACGATAGTAACGAAATCAAGGTAGATTGTATTATAAATAGGCGATTGGAAAAATGAAAAAAAAATTGACGTCAAGGACCACCAATACTTATTTAGGCAGCTAGTTATGAAAAGAGCGATATTGTTCAACTAGCGTAATATTTGCCAAAACGAGCGCCAGCGAGTTCTGCAAATTACGCGAGTTGAACAATGTCGCTCTCTTCATAACGTGTTCACGTACAAAGTTTTATCTAATTCTCCGCTTTTATAATATTTAATAAAATCTTCAATTAGAATGAAAATATTTAGGTGGAATCAAATGGTGTTAGAAGTATTGTTACTATGGAAGCAGGTCTTGAAGTATTGTTAATATGGAAGCAAACAACGATTTTTCAAATTAAGTCAAAATAACTCAGGAATAATTACTTGAAATAAATCTGTCGCTTAGGTTGCAATGATAATAGGGATTGCGGGAGCCTGCAGGAAGGCTGAACTGACGTCCCTACGAGAAGGAGACGTATTTGATGAAGGCACATTTTTTAAAATAATTCCAGAAAAAAATTACCAGCAAAGATTGCTCAGTACTTGAGTCTACCTAATGTTGAAGTATATACAGGACATTGTTTCAGACGCTCGTCAGCGTTTCTCCTGGCAGACCCAGGAGCGGACATTCTGGAAATAAAGCGACACGGAGGATGGAAATCCAACAGTGTAGCCGAAGGCTATGTTGAGAGCTCATTAGAAAATAAAAGAAGGATTTCAGAAAACATTCTGGGCCAGGACCCTGGCACACATGTAGATATCACAGCTTCAAATGAAATTAACATTAGACAAGAAGTTCAAGAGAATATTCATCCAGAAAATGGACTGACTTTAAATAACTGTGTCCTTAATAATGTTGTTTTCAATGTTTTTAAATCTTAAAATTATAATTTTATTGTCATTGTCAGTTTAAATAATAAAATAATTGTCAGTTTTTACAGTAAATAATAAATTATTCTTCGAAACTGAAACAGTTACGTGAAGCTTTCACATAACTACTTCTCATAACTGATATAATATGAAAGTTATGAAAAATGTGACGTTACCTAACGTCAAGGAGTGACTTAAAGTGCCACATTTGATAGCGGAATTAGATAAAAGCATTTTCCGGACGTCCATTTTCTGGTCTTGATCGGCAAAACGTTATTTTCTGGACGAAAAATTGTCCAGAATTTGTATATTTTCTGGTCGGACTTAAGAAAAAATAATTTGAGTGTAGTTTTTTCATATTTTTAAAGTGTATATATTCCATTTTTGTGAGAATATATATATTATTTACTTATAACCTTATCAATTCAATTCAATTTTGGAAGTTTGCTTTTTTTTCATCAACCGAAATCCCAAATTTCTTAGCGGTACCAAACAGCGCGATATCTTGAGTGTTACTATTTTTACAGTAGCGGCTGCTGGTTAAGACTACCTCCTTATTCATTTTCGAATGAGGGATTCCAATTAAATGACTAAATGACCTTATCATTTCAAAAACGGTATTCTTGTTAACAAATTTCCCCATTTATCCGATACAATAGCACGATTCGCTATTCCCGCTCAACAGTAGAATTAATTTTGTTCTGAAAATTCTGTGCGCGCGCTCTAAATGTTCTCTTTAGAGTACTTAACAACAAATCTGAAACTCTGAAGAGCAATTTTCATTAGGATACTTGCACTCCCGTACAACTTAAAGCAGAGCTTCTAATTATTCCACTATAAATGGTTTAATGAATATAATAGTAGCGTCAAACGTTATACAACAATCGTTAATTAAATTTTAAGAGAAGACTTAACACCGTCACAAATTATTGTTCGACCAATAGAGTATTGCTTGTGCTTAATCTTGAATTAAATGGTACGGATAAATTCATACATGTAGGTTTTCATCCAGGTGCTTTGTTTGTCGGTTGAAATACTCCAATTAAATCGTCCATAAGTTTTCCATTTAAAGCTTGCCTCTTTAAATATTGCACGTTTCTAACCACGGTCACATCAACAACTCGAAAAACGTGAATTTGTTTTGGGAGTGCAGTAATGGACCTTCCTTGTTACAAGTCATTTCCAAGAAGTCTTGGTCGTATTGTGCTTCCACTGTCTTCAACCTTACAGCACACACAACAAATGTTCAGGTAGAGCTTGCTTCAGGTCTCTGAAGCAGATAACTTGGTTGTCGATGATGTGCAATAGTGTAATGGTAGTGTGAACTACCATCTTGGACTGTTGTCCGAGATGCACCAAACGTTGGAGGATTCAATTCAAATGGCTGTTACTTCTTCCACAATAGAGATATAACGTGAAGCAAAAACCAAAATGTTAACTAAGCTTAGTGCTATATTTTATTACCAATATTAAACACTCCCTATTGTAGTTGCGGCCTCCCTCAGGATGTATTATAATAATAGAATCAAATCAAGTAGAACTTCATTAATTTATTCATTAGTTGGAAGAATACAAAACAATCTGTCATATCTTCAACTTGAAATGATATCAATACTCAAATTACCCCAATTCGTGCTCACTAATTATTTAAAAGGGTGATAATGAATAACTATAATTCGGAATTTAATTTTCTCGCTTAAATAGACCATTAATTGCTATGAATTTCACATGAATTTAATACTATAATTCGTCATCTGAAATTATAATTGAACTTTAACAAGTTTTAATTGTTCACAAATGAAATAGTAATTACTAGGCATGGAATATCATTCGAGAAAAAACTTTTATGTGAATTATTAACATGTTCAATTATGTTTTTAAACTTAGCTTGTTCGCTGTTCCCCAAACAAAAGAATCATCACTTGAAAACAAAATTTATGAGTCATTATTCCAGAAAAATCAAAAGAATCTCCTAGTAACCAGCGCTATCTATTGGTCGAAATTCGAACTAGTCTAAGTATTCACACGAGCGCTAGCTGCAGAAAGACTCCCACTAATTATTTTCCATGAATCAAATTACGACTATAATCTAGACTCTCTCTTTTTGCTGGAGCCTTTCGTAGTATTCAGTAACTAAACTGTGACCTTGAATAGCCTGATGACTTGAGGACTCGAAGCCTTTGACTGGTGGTGTCTTGTAAGTAGGTAATCTTTTCATTGTTTGAACTAGTCCATTGTGAATATTGTCAATGGTTATGTATCACCTAAATCCCCTCTCGAGGCTTACGGTTTCCAACGCTACAAGCTGACATGATTGTATAATCAAATTACTTTTGTAGATGATGGATTATGGACCATATTTATTATGAATTCCCGCCAATGTCTGTACTCAAACACAAATATACAAAATATGCATGACACTTCTTGTGATACTTGTTATATCGGTCGTATGTCGTAAAGGTTTTAAGTGCTTCAAATTATCTTTTATTGGTTCTTTGCTTACATATATGAGGAGAAATTATCAAAATTAAACAAGTGGTTAAGGTTTTAATTCAGATTTTTCTATTCATCACCGTTTTCCCGGATATTGTTCAAATAACAGTAATGCCATTCGTAAATCGTATGAAAAAAGTATCCTCAAACTTTAGGATGGGATAAAAAGTCCTCAGTGAAATTTACGACTTTAATATCCTACGAAAAGGCGAAATAACTTTTCTCTAAACTGCCATTGTTTTTCAGTTAGGCATATTTTCCAATCAGCTGCAACGAATTGACGTCCTCTTTTATAAGAAAACGACATGATTTGCGAAAAGGAAAGGATATAAATGACTTTAAAACTGTTGCAGAACGAGCTTAATATATAACTCCAAACTGAAAAAAAAAACAAATAAAAACGAGTGAAAATGGAACCGTATGGAATGCAAACAAGCCGATTGTCGAAATGGTCAGCCGAGCGCCGGTTTGACAAAAATAAAATAACTGTTGAATTTCAACAGTTCGTTCCGTTTTATTTTCAAGTGAAAAAATGTTCAAATGGGAATATTTTTTTCGAAAAGTTATTGAAAAAACAAGTCCGTTAATTAATGATAAATTTTGATATAACTGGGTAATCAAGGCATTTTGAGTACTCGAAAGAAATTTGACTCAAATAAATTAATTCCCAAAGCTCTTTATCACAACTTGAATCAAAGTATTTGTCGAAAGTGGGTCAATTTCAACTTTCCATCGACTCATTTTGTTAATGAAAGATCTACAAGTATTGTCTTCTATATTTTGCCATATAGAGCTAGGAAAAAAATATGATCCAATGTATGCGTTATAAATACCTCACAGAAAGGACTGGCCGAAGCATACTGAAGATTCCCCGAGGAGAGACCTGGTACAAAGACGGGTCACAGACTGGGGAAGGGACAGGAGCAGGGGAGAGAGCACCAAGAGAGCATACCTTTGTACTTCAGGCAGATATTTTTGCTATCCTAGAATGTGTCAGGATTAACAAACATAGGACTGACACTCATGGGATGATCCCACTAACTGACAGCCAGGCAGACCTTGCAGCTTTAAACAGCCGCAAGGTAACATCCAGACTGGCTGATGAACCCGCGGGAAGAGGTTCAGCAACAGCATATGTTGGACCAGAACCCGCTTTTGGACCACAAAGAAGGTAGTCCGAGGACAAATACAAAAATGGGTACAAAGCCAACATAGACTTCAGTAGAGGAACACTCCAAAGCAGGTACACAAATTAAAACCTTTATGGGTGACACATGTGTAAAACGGGCCGAAGAACTACTGAATATCAGTAGGAATAAGCTAAGAATTATCACAGGTTGTCTAACGGGTCATACTCTGGTAAAAGATCACCTGCATAAATTAGGGTTATATAACGGAGACCTCAGCTGCAGACTTTGTGGCATGGAGACCGAGACCGTAACCCATATCTCATCTGAGACTGTGAGGCACTGGACTCGAGGAGAGAAACAATCTTCGGAGAAGCCAATGTGTCACCTGAAGTATATGGCACACATCCAATAGACCTATATCGTCTACTCGAAGGTACAGGGATAACTGGATGGGTGGACTGAATGTGGGAGTAGAGTACAAGACATCAGAACGGCTTCCAAAACACACAAAAAATGCGTTTTTGAATTTATTAAAATTATGACGCGTACACTTGCTAAACACACAAAATGTGGAGATTATAATGCGTATGACTTGGTTAGCACAATAATAAAGAGAGGTTATAGTGCGTACTTGCTAAAAATACAAAAGCATTTATTATTATTATCTGTATATAATCGCACATTGCAGCATGTACCTTTCTTCGCATCTAATACACATGAGAGCTCATGGCAGCATGTGTTGAATGCCTTGATATAGACGCGTAGGTTGCTGGTTCGCGCCCGGACTATGGTAAATTTTTTTTCAATTTATCTGCTTTCTATAAGAGAGAAAGATACAGACAGAGAAACATGCGATGCGCACAGCTTACAATAGCTTCCTATATCAAAAAGTGTCGTGACAAAACTTTTCGTAAGAATTTTATCCGTCTAGCCTCCTTTCACAACGCGCGATAAGGAACTTCGTTCCAATAATCTCGCGTCCATTTTTTTCAACACCCAAAGAGCTGACTAACGTTTATTTTCAGGTTTATGAGAATGAAACCAGGAACTATCACCACTGGCAAAACCAAATAAATTTCTTTTGAATAACCTGTTTTAAACCGGCTTGGAGTTTCTTGCCACCGATTAACTCTAATTGTTCTCTGTCCTTCCATTTTACCATTTCAGTTTTCCATGTATTTTCCACCAAATGCTTCCAATGAATGAATGCGTTAAAAAATGTATGGTTCCAATAAAATATTGACCTCAAAGAAAAGTTTTTTGATACTGACAAACGTTAACTTTTGAATAATTAATGTTTATATGTCTTTTGTATGTTCCTTGAGGTTTATTCACGATTATTTTTGAGAAGTTGAACCAATATATATTCTTAGAATCCACTCCAATGTTTCTGTAACGCTCCAATTATTCTAGTTGTCGAATTTTTTGTCTAAGATATCCAATAAGCTTGTGGTTTTTTTCTTTGTTATTTAATGTCGGTCTATTTATACGATTGAGGCTAATACCGATTAGATTTCCAAAATTAGCTGCCGTATATTTTTAGTTGGAATTTCTGCTAATGACAGCGGCCTCATTGGACCTTTTGTACCTACTATACCTCATTTAAAAACCTGGAGGAGTGATTTGAATTTAAGTTGGCAATTCTGTAGACCTCTGATTGGTCAGATTCAGCCCAGTTTCACACAACACTTTTTAATATTGACATCAGCTGATAGTTTCCATTTTTGATAGTTCTGACAGATAAATAAATAAATATTGGATGAAAAACCAAAAATATTCTCAAGCAGTGGGTACATTATTACTTTACATTTTTTTTAAAGTAGTAAAGTTGGTTTAGCGAGTATCAAGGGAATACTGAAGTAGAGGAACATTATTATAGTGCAGAAAATATTGGTGGAATACCAGGACTTTTGAAAAATTGTGATGTGTGAATAAAAAATGTCGTTAGAAGAACAAAAATGTTATCTGTGCTGGACAAAATTTTGCAAGCTTCAAAGAAACGTTCAGACTTTCTTGAAACAAATTAAATTTATCTGTGTCACCTTTTGACGAGTCAAATGTAGGTACTATTTATTAGTTATATACATATTTGGGAAGAAATCGTCAAAGTTCATCGGGAGAACATGCCATGGAAGATATAAAACAATATAGAAATGAATGGGTTTGGTAGAAAATACATTATTGGTTTTTGAAGTTAAAAAGAAGGAAGAAGGTATCTCAGAAGTATTTGAAAAGTGGTTTATTACACTTAATCCGGCAACATAAAGATAACTGTTGGAAATGTTTAAATTAATACTGCATATTGCTCTACAATGCCATTAATTTTGTAGTATTGTTATTGCCAGAACATATTATCAATTGTCATATTCTTTTCAATTTAATTGTAATAAATATAATTAAAGTGACTTGACTATCTGTAATTCTCCACCATCAACAATGACCATAATTTGTTTGTTGTCGATGTGAATCTGAATCTTCTTATGTTTGAATAAGAAACAAAACAGGAAAAAGTCTTACATTTTGTTTAATGCGTAGGTACATCTGAAAAATATACTGCAGATCAGAGGAGAAATCGACTTGTGACTAATATCTTTGCTATCAAGGCATATTTAATATATTTGGAACACGACTGTTGACTACGTTTTCGGAACACACCCTTTAGTAACTAATCTGGTAACTTTTAGTGGTGTGAGTAAGGCTTTTCAAATTACTCCTCCTGGTTTTTAAATGAACTATAGGGCTTTTAGAAAAATGGAGGATTACATTATGATACATAACATTAACAAAAATGATAAGAATTTCGGTTCCACGCCGGCTCTGAATAGATAAAAATCGAGAAAAATACTGTAACCACTTTTTTCATTTCTCTTTAACAAAGGCTTAAACGAGTTTGTTTTTTATTAGGGGTAGTGCGACAATACCTTCGGTTATTTGCGAGTTTATACTTACAATGCTAAATAAAAAAAGGTATAAAGACGTTTTATTCCCTTTTTGCAGTGCCGTTTACATAATTCACGGCTTAATACCATCAACAAAAATTCATGAATCCAAATGAATTGAGCATCTACTTTCAAGCATGACAGAAGACACCATTATTATCATATTTACCACTACGATGAAGATAATAGAATATTATATTTACTATGAAGTTTTGCATTTCCACACACTTAGCATAAAATTGGAAATATCCACCCGAG
>CAJUYG010002012.1:43179-61242 GCA_910591675.1 Galerucella calmariensis
TTTGCATTTCCACACACTTAGCATAAAATTGGAAATATCCACCCGAGCCGACTCGAAAAAGTTTGATGCTTGGGAATCCATATACGACTTACTTTTCGAACAATGCAGCAGGTGTTGAGGATAGGAGCTTTTTAGAGTCGTGGCAGGATCTTTTTTAAAATTTTCTATGTGAGGATCGTTGAAAGGAAACTTAAACTAAGATGACCGGAATTTTTCAACATGGTATTACAGCCGATTAAATAATTCAGCTAAGTGCTTCTTTGTTGTCATACTACTGAGTTTTTCTGATAAACCACGTCAATGGAAATTATTTTCTCAGTGGCTTGACTTTGGAGTCAATATAGGGAGGAGGTTGGGAAGAATATGGTTCAGTACGATGATATCAAGGTATCTAGGTATTTGCATTTTCCTTAGAAATAACCGACAAGTAATAGTAACAGTAGTGGTGGAAGATCCTTTTGGTGAAACGGTAGGCAGGAAATTAATTGAAGGTAAATGGTTGCTACGTATTTGGGGGGTCTGTGAAGATTTCCATTTCATTTGAATCATACAGGTCGGACCTTTCTCTATTCCTATTGCTTCTCTGATTGTTTTTTTGAGAACCAAATTGAGGCTGGGCGTTTTTGTTTGTTAGAAATTCTATAGAATTACCTGCTTGAATTATATCCCGGGCTGATGCACGAGTGCTTGAAATTTCATCGATTATATTCATCGAATTTAGATAAAATCCCTCGTCCTAACGGACTCGTGATTTTATCAATCGGCTTCTTTTCATATTTTTGCCAAATAAACAAGTTTTCGTAGAAAAGAGAAAATTATCGATAAAATTTGTAGCACTCGTGGTATTACCTTTGATAATTTTTTCTTTCCCATGAAAACTTGTTTATTTGGCTAAAATATGAAAACAAACCTACTGATGAAATCACGAGTCCGTTAGGACGAGGGATTTTATCTAAATTCGGTTTGTTTGAATGTTTTTGCCTCAAATAAACAAACTTCAATTTACTTGCTCAGTTAGAATCTGATAATAATTCGAAGTATAATTGGGTGACGCAATTTAAAGAATTGTTTATTTATGGGCAATGTGAGTGTCTATGGTAAAATTATTTAAATACAAATGTACGCAGTTTAGATAGACTTATTCTAGACAAATTGCGAAAACGACTGATTGATAGTGACAGGAACAAAAAGGTTGCTTCTAGTTACTCTTTACTATACTCACACTTACTAGTTGGTGAAAATAACTGTTATTTGCTTTTTATACTCACATCTATATAACCAGAATAATAGCGTAACTTAGAACTTGTAGTAAAACATTTTTAAAATTGTCTTTTGAAGGAAGTTTCTATATAATCAACAGCACTCATAATTGCATTGTTTGTAATATGGATTCCCTGGAGTCATTACATCATATATGCTTTTTGAATGTCCCATTTACAGCCCTCTAAGAAAAAATAGTTTTTTTCACAATGTTCATAATATTGATGGCCTAGTACACTATCTTAACACTAATAATACACAAAATGGATTTTTTAAACTTACTGAATTAGCTCATAGCATTATTAGTATCATAAAGCTGCGAGCGTTTGCACATGGTGAATGATTGACATTACCATCAAGTACACAGATATTTTATACTTTTATTTTTGTATTAACTATGTCTATGTCGTAATGTATCTCTAATTATGTTAATTCCTCACTTGATACTTTGTACCGAACCCTTGTGAAGAGATTTATCTTAGACACAATAAAACTATCCATCTATCTATCTGAATTATGTGATAAAATTTGTAGAACGAGTTGAATTTGGGAAGATTTTTTTCAATTGTGGAGTGGAATTTTGTATTAAATGTTCAATATTCTCTTGGGTGATGGCACTGAATCGGTTTGTGTTCATTTTTCAATAAACTTCGAAGCACTTTTAGTTGTCGATAATGACAAATCCAAAGTAACATTTTGACGTTCCAATGTGAACAGGGTATTATCTATGAGGAAGCAGAATTATCAGTATAATACCGAATGATTGGCTAGAATAATGTATTGCAATTGGTCAAAACCACCAAAATGTCAGAATTCGGTGTCGTGTTTTTAATAGTTGACAGTTATTCTCGTCAAATTGCTAGGAAACAGTTTCTCATTAAACAACCCAAATTCACCCGATAAAATACAAACCATTTGTGAAATTATAAGTGAAAAAAATGTTGGTGGGTTCTCTTAATCTGACCGAAAAAGATCTGTATTACATGTTCATGGCACACTCCTCTTTTTTGCTTCAATTCTTCACTTCGTTTTGCTCACGGTACGTCCAAAAAATAATTTGAAGATCAATAATAGGCTATTGAATGATATAAATAAATAAAACTGTATATTCTTTTTTCTTATTCTTTTGGGAATCAAACCACAATAATTTTTTTTATTTTCTATTTCGACGTTTCGGTAGCGTTCCAGCTACCGTTGTCAAGATTAACTAGTAATAAAATTGATGAAAATAGTTATTTATGATATGAGTGTTAAAAGTGAGGTTTTATTTTGTGAGTGAAAACGTTTGTGAAATGAGCGGAGCGAATTGAACAATTTCACGAACAAAATAAAATCACTTTTAACACAAATACCATACAATGTTTTTTGTACAACTTCCCTATTTTGATAATGAAACGAGCGAATTTGCAATGACAATAAATTCAAAATGCATTTTAGTATTCAAATAATCAAAAGATTGTTGTGAATGGCAGACGTTGCCAACGTTATGATTACTAACAAATGAGAAAAGACGCTGTCATTTGAATTTCAGTGTTAAAAATACTTTTAACACTAGTGTTAAAAGTATTTTTAACACGCTGCTATGTAAACAATCGTTTTTAACATTGTTTGCTATCATTAAAAGTGTCACTTTTAATGACAGTTGTACAAAAAAATTTTTTTGGTCCCTACCTGACACAACAAAAAAATATGACAACTAGACAATCAATAATATTTTAAATTTTAAGACTACAAAACTTTGTTGTCAAATTTTATTAAGGTCCATTCATAGTAGATCACACCTCTGGTAAAATGTGAAATAAAATATTTTATTTAATGACATTCTAACGATATGATAGTCTACTAGAAATGGAATCCAGTGAAGTGCACGTTCCAGGAACGGTTTTTATTGGGATAGCGCTTTTTTTAGCTTATTTTGGAAATGTTGTTAATGAAACGCGTTTGTTGTTACTTTTTTGTATATGATCATTTTTGTTTTCAAAACATGTATAACTCAGTTTGGTGAATTTGTGTATTGAAGTGTGTATCGATTAACAACTATTCCAATGATAAATCATAAGAAAACCTGGATAAAAACTTATGATGCTATCCTGATAACGCAGGTAATTGATTATTGGAAATTTCTCTTTCTAACATTGGTAACCAAATTTGACTACATTCGGCTGAAATACTAGCTACACATTTATCTGCATTTAATTGTATCAAAGCACTTTCTTTGATTTTTCTTTTTTTATTATTGGGCTCTTTCAATATTATTTTTGTCGAATCCCATTGAATTTTATGCCCCTGTTCCCAAGCATGCTTACAAATACCTGACTTAAAGAACTCCCTATCTTTGATGTACTTTTTATGTTCACTTATTCGGACTTTCAATGGTCTAGATGTTTCACCTAAATAGAATTTGTCGCATTCACAAGATATCTGATATATGCAATTTTTTGAAGATTGTTCTTTTTTATCAATTTTATTACTAGTTAATCTTGACAACGGTAGCTGGAACGCTACCGAAACGTCGAAATAAAAAATAAAAATATTATTGTGGTTTGATTCCCAAAAAAATAAGAAAAAAGAATAAGTAATGCCACAAGGAACTTACAGAAGATATTTAAAACTGTATATGTTAATAATACTTTTGTATACAGATACGCGCAACTTTTTCCGAGTCCACGAAAATTGTCGAGAAGCTTTAGGGAAAAAAATTTGAAATATAATAAGAGTTACATAAATATTTAATCATCGTTGTTCCATATCAATTTTTTCAACATCCCCCGTTTTCGAGATATACTCAAAAAAACCGAGAGTTTGAGCTTTCATGATGCTTTAGGTCCAAAAGTTTTAACTTTGGACAAAAATGTACAAAAACCTTTTTTGTGTAAAATTAAATTATCTTTTTTTTAAATAAAACTTTTTTCTTGTAAAATGTATCGTTCGCGACTTATATGCCGTAACGCGTTTTTCGGAAGACGTATTGGTTCCTCCACGCGGAAACCGGCAGATTTTGTATTTTTAGTGAGTTTTAGATTATATTCTCCAAAATAAGAAAAAATAAAATCGCGCTCGAGAATGCCGGATTAACGTTTCTTTTACAAGTTCGCGACCCTATAACTCGGCGGCGTCAAGGACTCATCGTCAAATTAGTTAAATTTAGTCTTAAAACACTAAGATCAACCCCCAATATTTCAATCTGACGCGCTCGGGTATTTCGGACTATCGATTTTTTCTTACTAATCCGATCGTCTATCCTAGGTGCGCGTCACTACATATATTAGGTCTAAGGTATCTCTCTTATCTTAAACTGCCACGCTCGAGTATTCCCGAAAAATCCCCTATTCGCCTCCCTTACTAATACCATTGAGATTGCTTTACTACTTTTAACGTTTTGTGGAAAAAACTGGGAGAAGGAGTTTTTTCATTTCAAATGTTTATAACAAATTACTGAAAAACATTGTGTCCAAAACATCAAAATTATACGGCGAGACGTCCTTTATATTATGGCATCCTCTGTTCCTACCTATCTATTCTGTAGAAGAGCGTGTTCTGTAGAAGTACCGAAGTTCAAGAATTTCAACAGTAAAATGGTCCTTGAAAAGTTTTTGTGAAAAAATTCAACAATAAAATTTACCAGCAACTAAACGATTGAGACAGTTGGAAAATATTACTTTTCGAGAGCAAAAAATGGAAATAAAGTAAATAAATAACACAAAAGCTCGAAACTTTCATCATCAACAGAAAAGTTTCGACCGAACGTCGAATTTTTACGGAATACCGTAACGTGAGATGTTCAAACTTTCATAGACGTTAAACAAACAGCTTAAAAAAGATAAACGAAGTATGGATGATTAAAAATGTTTTAATGACTCAGATATCGGCTATGCAGGGGGAGATTGATGTGATAGTTATTAAAAAATTTATTTTGGATCGACGCCAAGAATTTTTGGAATCAGATATTTTTAAATACCGTGCTGATAAGTGAGTTAGTATGCTTTCAGCTTCAAAATAATTGATTCGTTATGCCAGGACAACCCTACTGGGGCCGCAGACTGATCGCAACGTTCAAATAAACCTACAGGTGTACCGCATTGGACGCAAAATAATACCGATTTGGTTTTATGCAATTTAATTGCTTTTATTTTCGGCCAAACATGGAACAATATTCACGAAAAAGCAATCAGCAAAAGCTTGTATTGAGGAGAAAATATCTCTACGATTTTCTCATTTGAACTAATTTACAATAAAAGGTCTTGTAGTAATCATAACTCATAAAACATAAAAACTGTATAGACCCTTTTTAAAGAATTTCAAATTAAAGCTCTGTCGAAAATAATTTTTAACCGTTTTCTGACTAAATCCTGTATTTGAAACGTAGTAAATTCTGTCAGTGGAACATTAATTCGTAGCCTTGTAATGGTCCGATTTTCTAGTAGAGTCAGTTCGCTGAAAGAGCCGGAGGTCGAGTCCTTGCTTGGTGAAATATGGTTTACGCCCCATTACGCCTCTCACCGCTGTTTTGCCTTTTAATCCGAAAAGCCTGAGCAGTTCGCTGAGACTTAGGAGACTGCCCTTCTTGGTCTAAAAACCGTCATTTGGACCATAACAGTTGTAACATCAAAACCATAGCAGGCATTATTTTACTGTTATTAGTATAAATATACAGATCGCGGAAAAAGTCAATGTTTGGGCAGGTATTTTGGGAAACCACATAGTTGGTTCTGTCGTCCTAAATTCAAATTTAAGCGGTGAAGTGTATCTGGAGATGTTACAAAAAGCAATTGAGCCGTTAATTCTTGAAATTCTGGAAGATAATCCAGATGATTTTGGTTATCTGGAATTAACATTTCAACAAGATGGTGCTCCTGCACATTATTATGGTGCAGTAAGACGTTACTTAGATGAAGAATATCGAGGTAGATGGATCGGCCGGCGAGGTCCTATAGAATGGCCACCTCGGACACCAGATCTGACACCATTGGATTTTTTTCTATGGGGGTACTTGAAATCCAAGGTTTATACTACGGCACCAGATAGCATTGGCGTTTTGAAAGAAAGAATTATTGAAGAATGCAATGCAATTTCAGCTGACACATTCGAACGAGTACGACAAGAGTTTACTAATAGGATGTATTACTGTCAGGAAGTAGACGGAGCACATTTCGAACACTTGCTATAAGAATCCATTGTTGATATTCGATTAATTGAATTCAAAAAAATAATTTCAATAATTTTTGTATTTATTTAATTTATCCGTCAAAATTAGTTTAAACCCAAACAAAATTAATATGGCAATGGAGCCGATTTCAATGCCTTTCAAACGAGATATCACTTGCCTATTTAAAATTATTAGCCAGAGTGGCACTGTGACGTCATCTATTACTATTACGTCACCTATTACCATTCGTAGAGAAGTTTACAACACACAAATTTTATTAATGTGAGCGAGCCGTTCAAAAGATACGAGGGGGAAGGGGACTTTTGAATAGCACTGTATAGTGTATCCAAACGCGAACTGTCAATTATTTCCTATTAAAATGACCTTCGATGAAAAACTGAGAATTTTTTACAAATATTTGACATACGGGTGTAGCTCCATACAATTGACTCATCATTGAATGATCATGAAATTTTAATGGATGGACTAAAGTCGGTTCGTTTTGAAAAAACCCCCACGAAGAAAAATCACGTGAATATTGAATGATAGGCTAGTGCTAGTGGATAAGGTTGGACGTATTCTGTTCCCCTACTGCTAACATTTCACTGCGAGTCGTCCAATACGCAGCCGACTTTGTTTACATGCGGTGTTCCCTGGGAACTACCAAACTATTGAATATTTCAGTATTCCTTTCAAATTGTTTGAATCTGACCTTAAAAAATACTTTCCAAAAACAGTGACCGTTAAACTAACTTTGTGGAGCTTTGAAATGATATATTCATTATTTGATAACCATTGGTAACACACTTTTATAAAAACTAAAATTCAAGAGGGAGCTGTTATAATACTTTTTTATTTTCTCACTAAATTCTTCTTATACGCATCCTACCTTGCCACCCAACTCCAAGGAGTTCATATCTCCAACGACTCTTTCTCTTCAAATTATCACAAAGCAAATTTCCCAAGTAATTGTTTCCCGTTATTTCTGTTAATGTTTTGTGAAATAAAAAGTCCTCTCAGTGCATTTGAAGTAATATACCAAACAGCATTTTGTCCGCTGTTTCCTTTTAAGAGAGCATCTTTCTTCGCATTTACAACATTTATCTGCAGGAACAAGAAATGGACATGAATAACTTATGTTATTTTAATAGCCTTTCCCCTACTTTCATCTCTGGTCCTGGCGGTGTATTTTAAGTGGTTAACAGTTCAAAGGAAATTTACCTAATAAGATTGATATTTGAGGTTAACTCCCAACAAGATTTGATGTTTGATCAATAATATTTATTTGCTGGATAACAGTAGTGTAACTATGTTCCTTCTAAGTCAAACAACACTCAGTATATGGTACATCGTCATATTTTGGTAGAACCATCCTGTATAAGTGCATAAATATAATGGAATGCGCTGTGTTTGTATACAAAGTATAGGAAACAAGCCCGCCCAAGGCTATAATGCATAAATTATATACGCAAATAATATATTTTCAATGGTATAGTGTATAATACTTTGCTATGACCATCCTGTTATTAAAAATCCGCCAGAGGCAACTAATGCAGTCCGGAGTCTTACGCAATAGGTATGCAATTATTATTGAGGTCATTTTAGATAGTTTATTAGTTTTTTTAAAAAAATCTATAAGGTGATAATACATTAATTATATACGAATGAATATATCTTCAATGGGTTAGTCTACTATGCATATTATACTTTGCTATAACCATCCTGTTATTAAAAATCCACCAGAGACAACTAATGCAGTTGAAAGTCTTACGTAAGTCGCGGAAAATAAGTAAATACCTATGCAATTATTATTAAGGTCATTAGATTCATTTTGTATTTAAGCTCAAGATTTTCTTGTGAAATTCAATCGTTTCTTGTTTTCAATCACATCATCACCTTCAATAAACAACAGGTAAGACGTTTTTATTTTTTTTATTTTACTTAGAATTTAAATTAGTGATGTGTTCTAATGTTTAATCATATTATTATTATTATTTTTAGTAAAATGGATCTAAAAACCATAAATTCTTCCTCACTTTTAGAAAGAGACCCAAAACCAACTATAAAATTAACGGACTTAATATTAGGGGAACCTAAAAAAATCATTTCGGCTAAAATAGTTAGGAGTAAATTTGGGGAAACGGTGCTGCTGGAACTGGAGAAAGAAATAACGTTCCTACCGCAGAGGGTAACAGAGACGTATAAACCTTATATAAAATATTTTGAAGAAGGGAAGTACGCAATAATATTCAGAGGAGCGGTAGACATTGGAAAATTGAATCCAACAGCATCGTTTGAAATTGTTGAAATCTAATTATTGGTGAGTTATATTTTTATAAATAGTTATGATATAATATTATGGACAAATATCATGGTACATTATCCAAAATTGATGAATCTATTAAGTTAATTAGAGTGAACTCTGCTGAAAACAAATCAATAAAATTAATTAATGAACATATTAAAAAATGTAACATAGCATTGAAAAAATATCATTTAAAGGTTGGTCAAAAACGTAAGATATTAACAAAAATTGGTCAATTGAAACGATTAAAATGTTTAATAAAATTAAAAAACAAACATGTTGGTGTGAAACAAAATCGAAAAGTTTACTGGGAAAATATAATTTCTTGTTTCAAAAGTAGAGTTCAAACAGCAGTGATTATAAATGTGAATCATAAAGAAATAAAAGAATTTTTATCAGATGCTTTTGATCTCTTTAAAATTAAGATTCTCAAAATTATTAAAAAAAAGTTAATTGTAAAAATTAATACCACACTGTGGGCAGATTTTGTTAAAACGTCAGGTGATCAAGAAGTAATTGATCAAAAGTATTTTGTGACACCTAATGCAGTATTAGATCAATCAACTGATTTAGCTATTTGGTTTCAAGAACATGTAACAGATTATATTTTAAATAAACTGTCAGAATTTTCGGAAGAATCAAGCGGTTGGGCGCTACAAAAAATTCTATTATTGGAGGTAGCTATAAACGAATATAAAATTGGTAATGGAACCTCTTATATCAAATTACCACCTCAGATAGAAAATAAAAAAGCATGCATCAACATTCAAAATAGAGATGACGCATGCTTTTTTTGGAGTATTGTTAGTTTTTTATACCCACCAACAGGTAATTATAGACTCACCTCATCATATCCACACTATAGTCTTGTGTTAAATGTCAAAGGGTTAGAATTACCTATGAAACTAAATCAAAGCAACAAATTTGAGGAATTGAATAATATTTCCGTAAACGTATACGCTCTAGAATTAAATTGTACACAACAAAGTTCATATTATGAAGTTGTACCTGCTAAACTTACCAAACGAAAATTAGAGAAACATGTTAATTTGTTATTAATTCAAAATAAGTATTTTCCAAAGTTGAATAATTTTGTAGAATCAGAACAAGATGATAATGATGATGATGATGATGATGATGATGAAAATATTGAAATAAAATTTCATTATTGTTTAATTAAAAATCTTTCACGACTTATTCGATCTCAAATCACTAAGCATAGAGCTACAATTAGCTTGTGTGACCGTTGTTTAAATTATTTTTATAGTGAGGAAAAGTTGAAAAAGCATTATTTGTTATGTGAAAATAGAAACAACTGTAAAATTTCATTCCCAAAATATGATGCTGTTGAATTTAGAAATTTTGTCTATAAACAAAAAATACCTTTCCTTATCTATGCTGATATTGAAGCTATTTTAGAACCATGTAAAACAAAATTATCAAAAACAACGAATAAATACCAACATCATAAAGCATTTTGCGCAGGATATTATATGAAATGTACTTATAACAACAATTTTTCCTATTTCAATCATCATGAAGGTGAAGATTGTATGGATTGGTTTTCAAATGAAATTAAAAAGATTGCACAATTTGTTGAGAGTAAAATTGTGAATATAATACCAATAATAGTAGATTCAATAGAAAATGTAAATGTACATATTTGTCACATTTGTGAGAAACATTTTAATCAAAGAGACATAATTGTTAAGGACCATGATCATTTTACAGGACTATTTAGAGGTTACGCTCATCAAACTTGTAATCTTTCATTTAAAAAATTGTTTATTGTTCCAATATTATTTCACAACCTTTCAAATTATGACGCACATTTTATCATAAAAGACATTGCCAAGCGTGGACATGTATCTGTTCTTCCACTAAATAAAGAAAAGTACATATCTTTCACTCTAACAGATAATGATAGTAGAATTAAATTTAGGTTTATAGATTCTTTTAGATTTATGGGTTGTAGTCTTAATGAACTTGTTTCGACTTTGAGCTTAGACAATTTTCAGAATTTAAAACATGAGTTTAAGAATTTGGATCATAATCAATTTCAACTTCTAACTAGAAAAGGGGTGTTTCCCTATGATTATGTAGATAATGTTGATAAATTGAAGGAGAAAGAGCTACCACCCATTGAAAAATTCTATAATAAACTAAATGATGTGGAATTGTGCAAGACTGATTACATTCATGCACAAAATGTTTGGACCGCTTTCAACATAAATCACCTTGGAGAATACAGTAGTTTGTATATGAAGATAGATATTCTGTTACTAGCAGATGTTATGGATAATTTTAGAGAAACAGCATTGAAAACATATGGTTTAGATCCTGCATGGTATTATACAATGCCAGGCTACACTTGGGATGCTATGTTAAAATATACTAAATGTAAATTGGAAATTTTAAAGGATGTTGACATGGTTATGTTTATAGAGAAAGCGATTCGAGGTGGAATTTCGGTATGCTGTAGTCGATTTTCAGAGGCAAACAATAAATATATGGGTGACAGATATGATTCATCAGAACCCACCAAAACAATCCTTTACCTAGATGTGAATAACCTTTACGGTTACGCAATGTGTGAACCATTACCATTTGGAGGATTTAAATGGTCAAGTTCAAACATTGATGTAACAACAATTCCAGACAATTCTCCGATTGGGTACATATTACAAGTGGATTTGGAGTATCCAAAGAGTCTACATACTCTACATAAAGATTTTCCTTTTTGTGCTAACCATCGCATTCCTCCAGCCTCAAAACTACCAAAGTTGATAGCTGATTTGTATGATAAAAAAGAATATACAATACATTATAGAAATTTAAAACAAGCATTGGCACATGGTTTAATAATTACGAAAATACATAAAGTGTTGGAATTCAATCAATCAGAATGGTTGAGACCTTATATTGAATTAAACAGTCGATTAAGGGTAAGTGCTACAAGCAACTTTGAAAAAAATCAATTTAAACTTGCTAATAACGCAGTATTTGGAAAAACTATGGAAAACATAAGATTACATAGACTCGTTAAACTTTGCTCTAAGTGGGAGGGACGTTACGGGGCGAAAAATTTAATTGCTAGTCCACGATTTCACAATAGAACAATTTTTGATGAAAACTTGATGGCAATTGAGTTGAATAAAATAGAATTAATATTTAATAAACCACTATACATTGGTATGGTTATTTTAGATCTTTCAAAAATTTGTATGTATGATTTTCACTATAATTTTATAATACCAACAGCAGGTGTGGAAAAATGTAAATTATTGTACACAGACACAGATAGTTTTATCTATGAAATAAGTAACCTAGACGTTTACGAAGATATTATTAAAAAAAATATCCACAAATTTGATACTTCAGATTATAACAAAAATAATATTTATAATATTCCGTTGGTGAATAAAAAAATACCGGGATTGATGAAAGATGAGGCAAATGGTAAAATTATTACTCATTTTGCTGGTCTTCGTTCTAAAATGTATACCTACAAAATGCAAGTCAGTGAGGAGGAAAAATTAAATTTTAAGAAAAAACTTGAAAAGAAGGGCATGTCCTCAAACCAAATAGCTATTGAACTGAATAACTTTGGTATTTCAAAAAAATCTAAGGGGATTAAAAAAAATATAGTGAAAAATATTATTACTTTTGAAGATTATATTACATGCTTAAATGAATTCAACACAAAAGTCATAACTCAACAAACTATTCGTTCATATGCTCACAATGTATTCAGTATAGAACAGACTAAAATTGCTTTAAGTCCATACGATGATAAACGTCAGTTAATTTCAAAGTCATTTGACACACTTCCTTGGGGTTATAAGAGTAGTCAGTAGCGATTTATTAAGGATTATGAGATTGATAGAAATGATGATATATCATAATTATTTATAAAATATAACAAAGAGTATCTAGTTAAGAAATTTTGTAACTTTGTAAAAGTATATCTTTGTAATTTATGTAATAAAAAACATAGTATATTAAACAGATTTTATTTACATCAAACATGTATTTGTTCAATAGTTAAGTTACATAAATGACATCTTGACTGTGATGTAGGTGGTCCATCGATGTGAGTTTGCCAGTCAGGACGATTGTAATGTATAAAACAAGGCAGTTGGATTTGTAAATCAAAATTGTCTCGATATGCTCTTGGTAATTTATACCATGCATATAATAACTCAAGTGGTTGCGCCTTTTGAATCAAATAATCCAATGGAAACTTCTCAAGTTCTTCTTCATTAAACTGATATAATCGTCGCTTGTATAGCCAATGGTCCTTCATTGGACAAATACAATCTTCTAGATGATAGTGCTGTTGCTGTTGATTATACATGATTTTATTTTAAAAATTCACTTTTGAAGTTTATTAATATACTGTTCAGATTCAGCGATTTTCAACGTTTATAATCTTTATTTTAGAGTGGGGTGAAACAATTTTTTCCATTTCTCGAGAGCATGATGTAATTTTTGGAATAAATGAGATTTTTTTTTCAGATTTCAACCAGAGAATATCTTTAAATTATTCTAATAGCGATAGTATATTGTAGTAGTAATAGTAGTAGTTGAATCACTCACAAACACTACATATATGAATCAATTGCAAGATAATGACGTATTTTTGGGAGAACGTCAATTGTCTCTCAATACATATAAAACAAAATATGTAAAGGTTGGTTTATCCCCTTATTTAAATTATGATCCATGTGTTGGTATATTTGGAACCAAAAATACCTATTTTATATTCAGTCCGCAAAAATGGAACATTCTTTTATCATGTAGAAATGATATTGATGACTTTTTATTTAGATCAACGAACAAAAAGAATATGGAACCGTTAGATATGGGTGAATTTGATTTGATATTTAAACGATTATCATTCGGGAATGTTGTGAAAATTTATAGGGGTGATTCTTGTATTTATCTAAGAGCTGATACTACTTCAATGTTATGGAAAATGTTACCACTCATTGAAAATAGATTAACAGACTTGAAAAATTTACAATTTGCTAGTTCATTGAAAATTTTACAAATGGGAATAAAAGATTCCACCGATCCAGTAACTACAGCCTTGAATATAATTGAACCTATAAAACATTTAAATAACGAGACATACGCTATCGCATTAGAATTAATATATAGATATCCTCAGTTACTTAAAGATGAAGATTTACAGCTATGAAATATGAAGAATAGACAACATACAATAGAAGTAAAGAAAACTATTCACTTTGATGAAACAAGAAACAAAATTCATTTATTAGTAACTTGGAAATATGCATATCAACAAGCGAGACAAGGATCATCATGGATCATTGCCGCATGTGACCGACTACGGTTTATGCAACGAATTATTAAAATTTCTCAAATTATAGATCCAATATTAGATATAAAACATAGATGTAAGGTTTATGATAAAATTAAGAATTTAAATGTGTAAATAAATTGTTAATCATTTTATATAATTTTATTTAACAATAAAAATAATAATTTTAAACAATGCTATTTTTATTTATCCATGATTTAGAATCCATCCCAAGCCATTTTACTAATAACCGATCACCCTTTCGTTTTAAAACCCTCTCTATTAAATACACATCAGGATATTTAACTTTTTGCAATTCCTCCCTGTAAAATCCTCCTTGTATTTCTTCGTTCTTATCATCTTCCAGTATGTAAGTTGTTGGATTAGTAAGTTTCACCTTCTTTATTTTGAAAACTTCAGCAGTCCAATTTGGAGTATAACCCTTCTTAAAAACATGTCTATACTTGCTAATTCGAACAAAATCTCCTTTTTTAAAATTTGATGATCTTGTATCAATAGTTTTCAGGTGATTATATGCAGTAATATACTTTGCATTTTTCTCATTTATTTCACTGGGAATGGCACCTGTAGTGGAATGTCTTGTATTATTATATTTGTTGACAATATTGGGTAGAGTCGTTAACCATTTGTAAGATCCTTGCATGCTAAACTGTTTCCATAGCATAGATTTTAGAGTACGAATTACTCGCTCTGCTATACTTGCTTTTAAATTGGAGAATGTGCTGTAATGGTTAATACCATATTTTTTCATAAGCGCTTGAAAATTCTTATTATAAAATTCAGTTCCGTTGTCAGTTTGAAGATTTTTAGGTGGAACATTCATTTGGTCTAGGATATGCTTCATAGCTAATGTGATTTCTTTACCTGTTTTTCTTTTAATCGCCTCAGCCCACACATATTTACTGAAAGCATTGATTACAACTAGGATATAATTGTAGCCCCTATTAGTTTTTGAATAGGGAGTCATAATAGCCAAATCAGCTTGTATCAAATCATCTAATCCTTTAATTACAACATGTCTTCTTCTATAATTGATTCTTGCCGGTTTATGTAATTCATTCACAACTTGTGCTTTACTCATCTTTCACTATTCGACACTGCACTATGAATTCAATGCAAATAGAAGAAGGTGTACCCAATTTAAATAGGATTTTATCACCTTTCTTAAAATTATTACCACTAATTTCATTGAATTTGAATGATATACCATTAACTAAAACCTCTCCATCTGCAGCATAATGTCGAACTTGAATAATTTTAGCATCGTAGGGGAAAAGAAAATTTGTACCTGCATTATCCAACACATAATAATCTTTATTTAAACTAGTTTTCTTTTCACCTTTCAATCGAATAATGTTTTCAACATGATAATCAAAAGAGTCACAAATATAAAATTGTGCACTTAATTTTGGAACTGACGACGACGACGACGACGATGATGATTGTAAATAGTGTTGATTGAATTTATTAAGAGGCATTGTTGGAATGATGCATTTGTTGGAAAAGTACTATATTTATGTAGAGCTCACCAGAGGACATTCTAACACAAGTTCAATATATGGATAATAATTTTTTTCTTTACCTATACCAATTGAAATCTTTTCACCCTTTGTTATGGATTGCTGGTTGAGAACACTCAAATTTTGATATTTATTTTTATAAAGTATTAATACTTTAGTTGGTGGTTTGTTGCTATTGATATTAACCACTTTTCCACTTACTGGAAAAGTATATTCAGTATTATTATTGTTTAATATATAGTTTAATGAACTAACATTTTTATCTATATTTCCGCTAATATTAATAATTGCTAAACTTTGAATGTCTGCAGGTTGACAAATATAGAATGGTGATTGTGGTAGTACCTCATCATTGGAATGTGTGATGAGATAATGTTGATTAAACTTGTTTAACGGCATATCTACTAATGTGAATATAATCCATCTATTTATGCTATTATACCACCTTCTCTTAGTTCTTCAACAATAGACACTATTTCATTTTGGTGAGCATTATTACCAGCTTGTTTTGAAGCTACAAGTAAGCGTAATCTATCAATCAATTCATTGAAATCATCAAAATATTTATAATCGATGGGATTTTGGGAATATCGCATCATTGTTAAACCTTTCCCACCCTTCAGTTTTGCTGCTATTTGTCTTGTAGTCATAGTGGGAACTGAAAAGGCTCGTTCTCTTTGTGCAACAAGAGGAATTCCTAGGAAAGGTTGAATAGCGTTAGTGAATTTATTTTTTAATTTTGCGGGAATTCTCCGTTTTGGTAATTTTCTATTATTTTTTGTGTATAGAGCATTAGTTCTCTCTAAAATGTCAACATATTCCTTAGCATCATTTTTAGTAAAAATGTGTGGGTCTGTTTTGAATAACAGTTCATACAGACCTGGAGTACCCTTGTAGGTAATACCTTGTATTTTTAAATCAGGTCCAATAAAGTCAATTGGAGAATCACCAATAGAGAATTTTTCTAGCTGCAAATCATGATAGACTCCAAGAGTATTATCAAATTGTCCTTCGGTGTCAGCAATACCTTCCCTTATGTACACTCTAGGTAAGGGATTTTCAAACTGTTCATAATATTGCTGGATACCTTGGTCGTTGGTCATTCGACCGAGGTCACGGATACTTTCATCTATAAATCTACTAATATTTTCATCACTACTGTACCCTAAAGTTTTATTTGGCTCAAACGCATCATCATCATCATCATCATCATTTGTATTAGAACTGAAAACATCCTCTTTGGGTGAATCGAAAGCAAGTGCATAATGGGAAGGATTTGGTTGATATTTTGAACTTGATAGGCGAGATTCTTTTTTTGGTGATATTGATGGTTCTTGTTTAATCAATTCTTGTTTCTCGATAGTTGATATTAGTTGTTTTAGCGGTTGAGTAATGGGCTCATAGGTTTGTTCCAGTCGTGATTGAGATTGGTTTATGTTTCGCTTCAAACTTTTATACTTTTTTCGAAGCGCCTGCCTAGCTTTGACCAGTCGTTGAGTTAGTTTAGGATTCATGCTGGATTTGAAATTAACTATATTATATACTTTTCTCCTTATATATGAATGTATCCATCAAATCCTTTCCTATAACGACCACCAGATGCTATTTCAGAATCTTTATCGATAGTGAGAAATCCAAACTTTTCCCCCCAACAGTATGAACAAATGTCTTTAAATTTTTGAAATGACATGTCAATATTAACATGATCATCATAGATGTGTCTTAAGTTGGTGAAATCTTGTTGAAAAATTATCAGGAGATTGGCATTATCTCGAATTAATTGTTTTGGTATAGCCGAATAAGTTTGACTTAAGTAAAAACAATCTGTAGATTTATGTCGACCAAAACAAAAATAACTTTGAATGGGTTTTTGATCGCAGGAAGCCACTACATCATCAAATATAATAATTGAATTGGTCTTTATAGCATCTGGAGTAATTATATCATCAGAATTGTTGAATTCCTCATATCCAATCTCTTTCATGGGTTGAATTAAATTACGTAAATATGTATATTTTGGTTGATGTAAACTCTTGGAATAAACGTATAAATTTTCAAATCTCAAACCATTAGGATGATCTATTAAGGATAACATAGCATTAGTTTTACCACAACCACTGGGACCGATGATTAATGCTCGTTTAGAGTCTCCACCAAATAAATATCCATGTTTACCTGCAGTACGTTGTTGTTCACAGCTCAAATCATAATTTTCAACAGGTAAAGCTATAAAATGTTTTGCAATCTTCATCTTATATAGTCAACAACACTGAGAGTATTTATAGGGTGATCAGAGTATATATAGATAGAGAACTATGGCTAAACATAAACAGTTACAATCACGTCGTCGTCGTCGTCATCACAAAGGTGGAGATTTAGTTTCGTTAATTAATAAACTACCATTTGAACTTCATTTACCTGGTGGATACGAATATTGTGGACCAAACACAAAACTAGAACAAAGACTACAACGAAATGATAAGGG
>CAJUYG010002013.1:0-21027 GCA_910591675.1 Galerucella calmariensis
GTTCAAGATACTCTCTACTTTTTTCAAGATACTTATTATAAGAAGCATTATTTTTGAGTACTTGGATGTACCTTATTGGAAATTTGTTCCTTTCTGAAATTATTGAATAAAACGAAAAAAAAAACTATTATTTGCTTTCTTAGTGCGTACAAATGTACTTATTTTTTAAGCTTGAAAATAAATGTTTGCAAAAATTGTTTTGTTTTCGCTCACATTTTGTATAAAATAAAACTCCACAAGGCCTAAATTGCCTCGTAAATTGCATACATCATGATATTGATAGTAATTATATACAGCTTTCATAATTCATACATATACCTACCCAAAATTTAGGCAATTAAGTAATAAGTAATTAAGTATAGTTATCAAAACTTCTATATTCCCTGATGTTTTCCCAAAAAATGTGGTATACTTGCCGTAATAGATATTGTGCGAACTTAAAGTTGTCGGCTCTTTGTACGAATGTAATTCGATACGATACCGCCATAGTCCGCAATATAACTTAAAGGGGATATACGATTAGATAGCTGCATTAAAAATATTACGTCCACTATACCTAGAATAGATATTTACGTAATTAGTTATGAAAAGAGCGATATTGTTCAACAAGCGTAATATTTGCCCAAACGAGCGCTAGCGAGTTCTGCAAATTACGCGTGTTGAACAATGTCGCTCTCTTCATAACGTGTTCACGTACAACGTTTTATCTAATTCCGCGCTTTCATAATATTCAATAAAATCTTTAATTACAATGATAATATTGAAGTGGAATCAAATGGTGTTAGAAGTATTGTTACTATGATGTATTCACCCAGAAAAGTGACTTACTTTAAATAACTGTGTCCTGAATAATGTTTTCAATGTTTATAAATCTCAAAATACTATTGAATTAAAATAATGGGTTAATTGTACAGTTTAAATAATGAAATAATTGTCAGTTTTGACAGTACCTACCTAATTAATAAATTATTCTTTGAAACTAATGTGGTATCTCTATGTTGAAACATAAACAGTTACGTAAAGTTTTTACATAACTACTTTTCATAACTGATATATGAAGGTTATGAAAAATGTGACGTTACCTAACATCAAGGAGTGACGTGAAGTGTCACATTTGATAGCGGAATTAGATAAACATTATTCATATAAATACAAAATGTAATCCATTACATAGCTAAATATGAAAAGTACTATCATGTACAGCTGTATATTGTCGTTATTTATCATATGTATTATTGATGAATAAGAATGTATTACTAGGTATTATCTCGCATATTACAGTGTATTGCTGGGTATTACGGTGCATTATTGGGTATTATGGTGCATTACTGGGAATTTTGGTACATTACTTGGAATTCTGGTGCATTTATTAGGGTTGTATGGGTATTACTTAAATAGGGTGCATTACGGTGTAAAAATTTTTGCAACCGGTTCACCCCTTGGATTAATGTGTTTCCTTGATGTACAGTGATAGGTGAGTAGCCCTGTCACATTGCTGTTTTGACACGTGGCTCCAATACGTCTATTGTTTAGTTTGAATCCACCGAGATGTACAACCACGTGCAGCAGTTTTTGATATTCCAAATACTGGTTAAGAACCAGTGAATGCAGTTTCAGACCCTAGCTTTGATAGGTTGTCTGTTTAGTTGCCTACATAACCCTTGTGCCCCGGGACTTACTAAAGAGTAACTCTTTGATAGTTTGCCAGGGTTGGGAGTTTTTGTAGGCAGTCCCAGACTAGTCCAGATCTGAAATGAGAACATGCTAAAGATTTCAGTGCTATCTGAATATATCGATAGCGTGGATTTTTGTCTGAAATACGGATGCAAGCTTTTCCAACAATGCGTGGACATTGCACCTGGGTCCAACACCGTGGATTCCAGGCTCCTGTCCCTATGTTAATTTTAGAACCGTCTGTGTACCTCACCAATATGGTGAGGTATATTGCACGAACCTAACAATATAATATTTTTGGTTCGGAAATCTGTTAAATATTGTTTTAATAACTAATTATGATTACAAAAGGTAACTGAAAAATCAAATTAGACTTTATCTCCATTTTCCGCCTGTTTGTAAGAAAAATGCTGCTCCTAGCACATGTGGAAAGTGTCGAACGAACTCGAACGCATGTCCCAACTCCGCGTAAAGTGTCACTTTCTCAACTATAGTCAAAAGGGCTCTTATCGTGCGGGTTCAAAGGTCTTCAACCATATGTATCAAATCATAAGACACAGAGGTTACCAAAATGTGGGATTACAAATATACCCGGAGAAAATAATGATGGTTGATGTTTCCTGCACACTGATTGTCGAATTTCTACTTATTCATTCATTCTCGAAATAATCTATAAGATTAAGTACCATTTTTCTTTTGCTTGAGGATGCAAAATACCGGAAAATTGTTTTTTATTATTCATATTGTCACTTTGAATTGTCAAAGTGACATAAATGACATTTAAATGAAAGCTTCGCTGGGAAAAGACTTTTTAGAATCGCTGAGAACTAAATATATATTCTTTTTCTTCTCCCGTCAAAATTTCATAAGTCTGTCTTATTCATCTTAAGGTACGGATTGTTAGAACAGTGCGCGACACACGACGTAAATTTACGGCAGAATTTGTCCACCTCGACTCACTTTTGATATAGTGGAGATATTCCGACTGACGACTGGCGAATTAGTTCGTTGTTATACTTCTTTAAAAATGTATCTGTCAAAGAATAAGGATTTGCTCACTGCATTAATTTCAATGGAAGAAGAAAACGAAGAAATTTTATTAGCCTGCAAAGGAAATAATAATGTCGACGAACTATTTACGAGAAGATTCTACAACCACTGGGAAAAATTTTGCCATTTAACTTAAAAAATAGAACAATCCAACAAGTCAATCCCACAGTCAATTCTGCTCTGCTGAACGTTTGCGTCCAAATCAAACTACATTTTTGGTAACGGCGTAAACGGACGACGCACAAGCATGAGTCGAGAGTAGCTCGGCGTAGTCCTAACAATCCAACATAACTCAACATAACTCATTGATTTAAGCGTCTTTATGCAGCGTTCGGCAGACTGTGAGTTTTCGCCGCGCACTGTCCTAACAATCTGTACCTTTACGGATTTTATTTGGAAGCAATATTTAAACGCAATGAAAGGAAACAAAAACGGTGAGTATGTCTTTGTTGAATCGTATGACCCACATGATAAGACTGCATTTGACTAGTAACGAAAATAACTAGACATGGATGAAGAAAATTCTAGTTTTGGTTGGAATCCGAAGATTGAGAGAATAAGATATAGTTGATGATTTCATTGGTCAAAGCTGAAAAAAAAACATTCAGGGGAAATAATTTTTTCATTTTCTCTTTAATTTTGTGTCACCCAATAGGGTTCATGCATAAATTTTGCTATTGGTGGGAATTGACGCTTTATCAGGTCTCCTAACACCTTGCATGCCTTTAACTCCTCTTATTTCCTCTGCATTAAAGCAGCTGTTTGACTTCATAAATTCAAGCAGCATAAATGAGTCTACTTTGAGCAAGTTATCAGTTTGTGCTTTTACAAAACCTTCGCTAGCCATATATTTACTCACAAAATATGAAAGAATCGTCACTGAATACTGAACCAGTGAAAAAAATATAGGTATTATTCCAAAAGTTTCAAAATATCCTCGGAAATATCGAATATTTATGTCCGCTCTCCATTTTACGTTGACTTTTAGAAATAAAAAAGCACACACAAACACGTAATGGTCTCAAACAAACATATAAATGATATTTTTACGTTGATGAAGCAATTAAAAGTTGATTAAAATACAATATAAACAGACAACTTCACATAACTTATGTCAATACCGGCCATATTGACATAAGTAAACACAAGAGATATGACATCACACGTATCATCGGTAGCGTTCGGAAATCCTCGGGTTGTGGTCGGAAAGTGCATTGAAATTTGAATTTTATTTTAAAATTTAAGAGTAATTTCCAATGGAAACTGGTTTATTTCCTATTATTAGTAATTTTTGATATCATATTCACTATTATAAATTAATATTCAAGCAAAATATGAAATATGCGTGTACTCTATTATCTGCCTTGAGTTAATGAGTAAAAAAAGATGTGAGAGCATCAAATACATTCAATTCTACTTTTTTTTTCTGCCTTTTCCAAATATGTGATAATAATTTCAACATAGTTATATACAGGGTCTAGGTATTTTTTTAAACCTGAAATAATATTTTTATTTATTCATTGTGGACAAAGAGCATACGTAGCAAATTCCTTTATCTACGTAAACTTTTTCTCCAGTTAAAAAGTAAATTTATTGAATTCTTATAGTCAAAAACTGTGAAATAATCATTTTTTACTCCACAAAATGAAAACCCTCAATCTTTTGTATTTCTTCTGAAACCCCACTTCTGCGTTATCGTATCAAGTTGTTAGTTGTCTGCTCGGGAAAATGTCTCATTCGAATTGATAATGTAGCTTAAGAGAGACTCTTGAGATTTAATGAAACTAATTTAGAAGTCTCGCAGAGGGGTGGCTACTATTATGTAATCCACGCAAAATTCTCAAGAAAATCAAGTCTTTTCCAGGTGTTTATGTTATTCCCATTTGTTGTCGAAAAAGATTTTTATTGTTTTTCCCATTGTTTTGGAGATAGAAACTTTTAAATTTATAATTAATTTCAAATTGTCAAAAAGGTGAAAATCACCAGTATATTCGAAAAAGAAGATTTAAATGTCATTTGGTGGCTTCAATTTTATAATTAAACAGATTTATGGAAACTCTATTTATCTCCAGTCTATACAGTATGTCCCTCCGAATAATAAATGTACTAGAAAAGTACACAGACGTATTTTTCGATTACCAGCTGAATGTTTATTTATTAATTTTGTTGGAACAGTTGTTGCTATATCTTATTTTTGAAAAGAGATATTTAATAATTTTTTTGTGGTTCGCCAATACAAGTTTTTTAATACTTATTATTATATTTGGAAATATACACAAAACCTTATTTATATACAATCGACAGAAGCAAACAACAGACCTTGGTGGGAGCGTCCACGTCGCGAAATAGTTATTTTCCTAACAAGTGCCGAAAGTGATACTTTCCCGCACGCGACTGCAGTTGACCCGAACGACGCGAAGCGGAGTTCGGGCAAGCGGTCAAGGGCGGGAAAGACACTTTACGCAAGAGTTAGGAACATTATTTTTTCTACGACCGTATATACAAATATATCAACCCATTTTTCAAAATTTATTTTATTTTAACATACATATAAAAACTCAAACTAAAAACCATTATTATTATCAATTATTATTCTAAATATTATTATTAGAAACAAAATTTTTTGCATTCTGTGAATTACTTAAAATTGGCGGTCCAGTGGAGTTATTTGGTGTTAACTGGTGAGTGAATGACGTTGATGAGGATGGCATCGTTTGCAGGTCACATAAAGATGACGATGAAGGTGACGGCAACAATTTTAAGTCATTTGTAGATGGAAGAATTTCATTTGATATATTTTTCTTATATCAAACCCGGGTGGTTTGATAGTTGTTTTGTGACACTACTTTGAAGAATGTACAAGGTTATATCAAAATATTTTCATTATTTTATATTTTCAGAAAATTAAAAATGCAACAAAAAGCTAGAAAACATGTTGATTTTATTTGATGGACTATTTATTCACCTGGTGTAAGAATAGTTATAACTTCCGAAGTGAAAAACTATCCAATAAGGTCAAAATTTGCATAATTTTACTTTCCCGCACTAGTGCGGGAAAGTGACACTTTCAAAGCTAAAATGCGTGCGGGAAAGTGGGTTAAAGCGCACGGTAGTAGAAAAACCAATTATCGAAACCATACGTGTTAACTGTCATAATATCATAAATCATAAATTGGAATATGCTTGCACGCCAAAATCATTTTGGAGTAGAGCTGTTGAATCCAGTCGTTTGTTCACTTTTATTTAATTCAAGTCAATAGTGTGACCACTTTGGTATATTTGAAATTGTTACTTTTTCCAGTGTTTATTATGTTGCTCAGAAATTATTTTTTCTTAACAACAGGAAAGTTTAAGTGCGTAACAGTGTTAATATTGTTCTTATGGATTATCCAGGCTACTGTATACATTCCAAGCAGGGAGCAACGGAGGTCATGATAGGGCCAGAACCTCCATGTGGAATTGCTAAATGCCTGACTAAGGAGAGCACCCACAAATATGGTTTATTCACGATAAAAAGACGATGACGTCATTTTTAGTTACTTCCCTGCTTATCAAAATAAATATATTAATTTACCAACCGTAAATACAATTTTTTCTACTAACGTGCGGAAAGTGAATCTTTTCCGCACTAAAAAGCGTGCGGAAAGAGTCACGCACTAGTGCGGAAAAGTAAATTTGTCAAGTTTTTGGGGAGTATACTGACATTTGAATATTTAAAATACATATTTGTATGATTGTAGTTTACCAAATGACTGAAAAATTGATAAATTTATTATAATTCTGCTATAATTTTCAATAAAAAAAAACTTATTTTTTAATCATTTTTAAATGGCCTTGGTATAAGCCTCATTGAATGAATGTCAAATAATAATAATTAGTTTGTTGATATGTATTTAATAGGAAATGTTTCTTTATGTTAACTTTTGAGCTTATTTCCGCATGCTAGTAGAAAAAATAGTGTACCTAACACGTGCGTAAAGTGACTTTTCCGCACTAGTTAGGTAAACTACTATATCCTCAATAGCCAGGGCAATTTACAGCTAACGGGTTAGCAAAACTTCAAGACGTTGTCAGATTAACTGGTAAAATTCCCCAGTATGTTTTGACGTTTATTGACATTAGATCATCGTCTAATATTTACAAGTTTTTTTTGGTGCTTTTAAATTCATTGCGTCTTTAAGATTAAAAAACAGCTATTTTCATTACTAATTTTTTAGGCAAATCTGCAGTGTGTAGTTAAGAAAATGCCAAGCAGCTGAACAGTAAATGTCAAGAGATGGTAACATCTTTGTCGAGGTATTTTGAAAGAGAATGCCGAAATGGGGGCTCCCGATGCCATCCTCATCAATGTCATCTCCTTACCAGTTAACACCAAACAACTCCACTGGACCGGCAATTTAAAGTAATTTACAGAATGCAACAAATTGTGTTTCTAATATTAATGTATAATAATAATAATAGTTTTTGGTTAGTTTTGTATATGTATGTTGAAATAAAAAAAATTTTTGAAAATGGGTTGGTATACTTTTTTTGCATACACCGTCGTAGAAAAAATAATGTTCCTAACTCATGCGTGAAGTGTCTTTCCGCACTTGTTAGGAAAATAACTATTGTGACACCTTACGAGATCGAGTTTTCAAAGTTTATATAAATATTTCGGGAGCAACACTTGCGAGTCAAAAATATATCAGGTTCATACTATGTGATGTCTTTCACTAGATGGAACAGTTTTTTACTAGGATTTTTGTCATAAAAATTGTCCGATAGAATATTCCTACTACGAACATGATAATTTTTTTTGTTGACAATTGTTGACAATTATTGCTTCTCCTAGCCAACTTAGAAGTTGAATTTCTCTATTAGTGGTTAATAATTTCCTCTTATTAACCTAGGTCAATAATGGACAAAGTCAAATATTTTGAGAATTCAGGAATAGTAGTTCAACAAAAACTTGTGCAACATAATTTTGAATACTCAGGAGATTGTCTTTAACATATTTGCTGCTTGAAATCACCTATCAGGATAAAATTATTTTAATAAAAATGCCATACAGTCAAACCTGGATAAGTGAGAACTGGATAAGTGAGAAAACTCTATAAGTGAGAGTAATAGCCAGGACCCGTCATTTTAAGCTCCCAAAACCTCTATTAGCGAGAAACAGAAACCTCTGTAAGAGAGAGTCGTTTTTCCCTCATAGACCTCCGTAAGTGAGACTGCTACTTATCTATTCCTCTATAAGCGACAGTCGAGCTTCATTTACAAATTTAACATGTGCTATTTTATGACTCATTCTTAACTTTCGTGGAACTTACTACCATTGTTTTTGTATTCTCGTCAATATTTTTCCTATATATTTACTACATTCGTACTTGCTGTGACTTGTTATTGCTGCGTACCCCTATAAGAGAGAAACGCTACCCATGTACCTGCATTAGCGAGAAACTCGGGTTAGTGAGAAACCTCTATCAGCGAGAATGAGATTGTGCTCCCTTGAACTCTCGCTTATCCAGGTTTGACGTAGTTTAAAATTCGCTCTTATCCAAAAATGACTGATGACATAACGAGTACGTCCATAGCACAGTATAAGAACGAACCAGTAGTATAACTCTTATAAATTCCATTCATAACTTGCCAGAGCTTATGAAACCTTGAACGAATCGCTTTACGATTCATTTTACCATAGGCGTAGGTGGCATAAGTTTTAAAATGACTTGAACGTGTTAAATGTTTTAAATATTGTAGAACAGTACACTGATGAGTGAATAAAACAATAGTCTTATACCAAATATTTATCGGTTTTTCCATATTACAATTTTCATTTTGTTATGATTTTTAAAATTTTCATTGACAAATTTTAATGTGTAATATAGTCGTACCCTGAAGAAAAGTTTCATTAAATATTTTATTGGAAAATTAACACAAGGATGTACAAACTCTGTTGTTTGACTAATATTTATGAGTGATTCAACAACACTATCTTCTGTAGCAACTTTCTCAAAAGCCATTTGGAATAATGTTTCTAATAATGAGATATTTGTACAAAATTTTCATGCGGTATATTCAAGTTTACAAAAGTATCCCTATTCGTATTTTCATAAGCTTTAAGATAACAGTATAAAGAAGAATCGTCTAAATTCTGATACGCTTGTGAATACGTCTCACATACGCTGCATGTATGAATTTCCGAACATGTTTAAATTAAATAACCACAAAAGTAGCGAACAAAAGTCCTTTCCAATAAATCATTTGTCTGAAAGTCTTTAGCCATTGCAGTATTTGATGAAAGGAATATTGTAGGAATAGCCTTTTTTAAAACAAGTTTTCTTTTATGAGTTTTGGCATCAAGTCAGGCCTATCGCATGCTTCGAGCCAAACTTTAGCTTTGAAACAAAAACAACAAATTAAAAGCGTTTTCGATTGTTTACTTTTGGCTGCTAGTAGCAGCTCGTAGTGACTGAATTCCGTTCGTTTATCACCGGGCGTGACGCCTAGTCTTACCTTTTCCTTGCCCCTCAAGCACATACCGAAAAGTATGAGTTTCAAGCCGCGGACATTAAATATTTGACGTTTTTCCGGTTTGACGTTTATTTAAATGTCAAGATTGTTCCGATTACGATTTAATACGATTTAAACCTTACTAAAAATATCTAAATATGCAAAATTTTATTATCAAAAGCATTATAATTGAAAACTGTTCTTCTAGCAACACAGGAAATTCATTGGCATTGGCATTGGCACACCCGTTTTCTTCTTTTTAATGGTATCCATTGCAAAAAAATGCTTATAAACTATAAAAATAATACCGAAAACCCGTAAAAATATAAGCGGTAATAAATAATTCGATTCGCAAATTCACCACTGGCACTTTAGTTGGATCGCAGCACAGCTCTGGCCGCCGGATGAGATGATACTTATCCGAAAGACGTTGTAGGTCACAGAGAGCTGGGCAGTGTAACGTCACGAGATAACATACTGGTTCGTTCGTATACTGTGTCCATAGTATATCTAAAAATGATAGAGTACTAAACTTGTCAGTCAGACGACGGAGTAAACGCTTCTCCAGGTGCGTTTGTGGATTATTTTCAATGTTTGTCTTAAATTTGGCTAGTAGTGGAAAAAAATGTATATACACCATGGTGGTGAAGACATTTATAAACCTCGCACCTTATCCTTTATAATTTTGATGCTCGGTCAGTAATAATAGTCTTCACCAACTTGTTGTATAATATGTTATTGACTGTACTATTCTTAGCCTATTTAGTTATAATTTCAGTTAACCATATTCGATTATAGCTACTTTACACTTTTCGCACTGAATCAAATAATGTAGTTAGCTTAAGTTCGAGGCGTCAAACTTCCAAATTAGTTTCATTAAATCGAAAACTCCATTTGAGTAAATTATAAAGTCCAATGAGACTCTGTTATACTATAGGAATAATTAATTACTTTATTTCGAGTTATTTGCATTGAATTTCCATAAAGAAGATATCCGATAGGCTATTTAGCTTAGGCCGTATTTGTTATCATTTCAAAAAATAAAAATAAAACTTTATCAAAAATCAAAAAATATTGTGAGGTTTCCATTGTTAGTTAAGTGCAAACAGGGATGGATTTAGGCCTAGGCCCGTGAGGTTGGCATAATTTGAGGAGCGGCATTTTAAAAATTGGTTCAGATTAATTTTTATAAAAAAATTTCTATGGAATATATTACTATTCAATGTCCCTCCTTTAAATTTAGTAGAATCACAAACAATCGAATCTACCACGGAAGCTATCGACTTTTTTCTACTCTGTAAGAATTAATTTCTTCACTATATCTACACATCGTTAGGAGTTATTGGTGCAGACCATACACATTTGAGAGCTAAAAGTATTTCTCAAACTCGTTGGTCTGCTCCGCGAGTTATAGTAACCCTTATAACTATCTATGTTACAATAATTGAGCCCAACACCCGAATATGATTGAAAGGAGTAATGCCTATTTTGCTGTTTGACAATTTATACAATTTTTGATTAAAAATTGAATAAATGAGGCTTTTACTTGATGTAGATCCATAGTAAGTTATGAAATCAAACAATTTTATTTTGTAAAATCTACATTGTAATTAAACATAAAGTGACGCGTTTCGCTAACACAGTAGCTTTTTCAAACGTTGGAGGTATAATGAGAAACTTTCTATTTATACAGTGCCTTAATACTAAATTATACGGAAATTTAACAATAAAATTATAATCTATTTACAAGGAAATGAAAAGAATTTGTCTAAATATGGAATTAACTAAAGAATTTAACAAGTTTACCTGGAAACTCATTCACAACCATCCTACAGGAATATTTCTAGGTAAAAAGGTTTAATAATGGAGAATTGTTAATATCAAGTTGGTCGTTAAGAAGATTATCTGAATATTTGTTTTTATTTATCTCTAGGGCTTCTAAAAGATTTAATTTGAAGGATTTAGCTTCTATATGCAAAATTTCAAAATTTGAATCGAAAGAGTGTTGGTTTGCTGATAAATGATTTGAATAGTTGGAATCTGATTTTTGGTTGTCATAACTACGTTTGTGTACTGAAATTCTAGTTTTAAAATTCCTAAAAGTTCTATCTATATAAATTTTATCACAGTCGTCATTACCACATTTTAATTTATAAACTCATGATTTATTTAGCTTTGAAGATTTGGATTTGTTGTTTTTAATGAATTTGGATAAATTGTTGTCGGTTTTGAAGCAAATATTCAAGTCTAAAGTTTCTAAAAATGATATTATTTTTAATGATGGTGTTCCAAAGTAAGTTAAGCTTTTAAATTGGTTATTTTTGTTTTTATCAGAAGGAAATACTTGTTCTAGCTAGAGTATGTTTTCGTATCTTTTTATTTATGATGTTGTCAATTAAATTTGGATCGTAATTATTATTAACCGCTATTAGTTTTATTATATTTAGTTCTTTATTGTAATTGTCAATATTCAATGGAACTGTTAAAAGTCTATGTATCATACTATTGAAAGATGCTAACTTATGACTGATTGGGTGGACTGAACTATTATGAATTGTAATGTCTGTATGTGATGGTTTGTGAAATATAGAAAAGTCATGTCTATTATTTATATTTGAAATTGTAAGATCTAGAAAGTTTATGGACTAATTTTGTTTAATTTCTATTGTAAATTTGATATTTTTATGTATTGAATTAATGTGAGTAATGAAGTTATCTAATTGTCTCGTAGTACCAGTGAAGCAAGCTAAAATGTCATCTACATATCGGTGCCAGTAAACAAATTTTTTACTAAGGGGGTGTTTATGAATTATCTTTTCTATGTTACCCATGAAAATTTCTGATAATAGGGGACTGAGAGGGTTGCCCATAATCAAACCCTCTTTACTGCTATAAACCTTTCCGTTGAAATGAAAATAATTTTGATTTAAACAAACTCTTAATAAATTTATAATAGACTGAAATATGGGATTAGTATTATTGTAAGTGAGCAAGTTATCAACAAGAGTGATAGTTTCATCAAGGAGGTATACTAGGGAATAGATTTGTTACATCGAGATATATGAATTTAAACAAGTGAGTTAGTTTTATATCTTGAATATTATTAATTAGTTCTGTTGAGTTTTTAATTGAAAATTGAGGTTTGAATGAACAATATTTGGAAATTATATCTATAAGAAATTTTGCTGTGAAAAAAGAAACAACCGGTCTAATTGGGTACCCTTCTTTATGAAGTTTGATTAATGAATAGAGTTCAGGGTGTTGTGGATTTGGTAAAAATAATTTGTGTTTTTCTTTGTCGCTTATTATCGATTTGGAGTTATTTACCGCTAATTGTATTTCCTTTTGAAATTTAATAGTAGGATCTTTTTTAAGAATCTCAAAATTTCCAGCCTGTATGAAATTGTTTGTTTTTGATATATAATCTTCTTTGGGTAATACTTCTTAATGACCAACTTGATATTAACAATTCTCCATTATTAAACCTTTTTACCTAGAAATATTCCTGTAGGATGGTTGTGAATGAGTTTCCAGGTAAACTTGTTAAATTCTTTAATTAATTCCATATTTAGACAAATTCTTTTCATTTCCTTGTAAATAGATTATAATTTTATTGTTAAATTTCCGTATAATTTAGTATTGAGGCACTGTATAAATAGAAAGTTTCTCATTATACCCCCAACGTTTGAAAAAGCTACTGTGTTAGCGAAACGCGTCACTTTATGTTTAATTACAATGTAGATTTTACAAAATAAAATTGTTTGATTTCATAACTTAATTCTTGATTATATTTTTCGGAGATAATTGTGGATTTACATACTTAGAACTCAATCTGTTTGCACTTTATATGTGCGAAAAGCAGATTACAGGCGACAGCTACTTTTATGGCAATTGCAATTCTATTTTCCAATGCGAGTTCAAGTTTTAAAACGGTTTCTAAAGGCATTGATGTGGAGCAACAAAAAGTAGGTATATTTTCGGCATTTTAGTGACGTAAAAAATCGATGAAGCTTGTTTGCGTCGAAATGGGGAACATTATGAACACTTAAAGAGTGCCTTTTTCGCAACGAGTGCGCAAAAGTACTTCACGCACAAGTGTCATACAAAACTTTATCTACGACCACATGGAAAAATAGAAAAATGTGCTCTCAAGGGGTTAAGAACCCTAAAAATAAATTTTCTAGAAACAAATACCACAACGAATTCTAATTTCAGGTGGTGTGCAATCCGAAGAAATGCATTCTTTTCGATGTTCTTCCATTTAAAATAAGTGTAATTGAAATTTTTTATTTCTTTAACAAAAAATATTTTTCACTGTGTCTGACACACAAGGCACAAAAGTTTATACAACAAACGACTAAATTCCAGGCAACTAGATACTAATTACGTAGCCAAAAAAGAATGTTGAAATGAAAACCCCATTCAAAAAGCATTGGTCATTTACGCACGCTTTTGGGTGTTATAATGAAAGTTTCATATAAAAAGCGTGGTTCATTTACGCAAGCTTTTTTAACGTATGTAAAATGTATGATTTCACACATTTTTTTTGGTTCGTAAATGCCTAATTTCAAAGGTAAAGGTGATCGTAGATAAATATAATTTTCAATTTCAGGTTATTTTCGCGTATATTGTATTTGCAAAAAAGTTTTCAAAAATGTTGTGTACTTACCAATACGTCTTCTAGTAGGAGCATTTCTCTTCAAAAATTTCGGCCGATTATCATTCACCACACTAAGCACAAAGTCTGAAAAATTGATTTTATAATTAATATTGTGACAAATTTCGTTTCACAGAAATAAGAAGTTTTTTTAATTGCGTGAATGTTTTGCAGAACGTTTATAAATGGAAATAATAGCACATCATTTATTTTTTGTCACGCAGAAGTTTTCTTTTCGAAAAAACATATTTCAATTCAATAAATACTAAGTATTCCAAGATAAAAAAAAGTGAAACCAAATGCAAATTCTTTTCGCGACCTTTCAGACAAATCATAAATAATATCTGCTGAACAAATGTTGTTGTAAAAACTTTGGAAGACTAACTGAAAACTTCTACCTAAAGAATTCAACTTTATTGAAAAAATATATATGGAAATTCAGTATTGATAATTATTTCGATATACACTCAGGTGCAGAAAAAACGGGCCACCTATTATTTTTCCAAAATCGGCTTAATTTGGTTATTATTTTGGTTTTTAAATTATATTTTGTATTCTTTATCAACAAATGACTTCCTTCTGAATACAAAAAGTTGAAATACATGCGTATTTTCTCGTTTTACATAAAAAAAGAACATTTTGGAAAATTCAAATTCAAAAGTTCCATATTTCATTCATGCAATTCGAAAGTAGCTTATGTGTTTTCAATTGTTGGGCGGTTGCTAGGCAATTTTTTGTTAATGTTAATATTGTCAATATCAACGTTGACAATTTTGAAGTCCTAATTATGGTTTTAAGTGCTGAAGATTGTGCTAAAGCAGTAGCTCTTGTGGAAGATGGTCGAAGCCAAAGATAAAATATGTGGCTCGATTACTCAATGTTAGTCGTTCTACCATTCAAAGGGTGTTACAACATTTTGGGGATACTGGAAGAAACACAAGAAGGCCTGGTAGTGGTAGAATACGGGTAACTACCGCTCGAGATGACAGATTTATTGTACTAAATTCTCTAAGGGATCGTCATTTGACTTCAGTACAGACAAGAAATCGACTTCTGGAGGTTCGTGGTAAAAATGTAAGTAAATGGACAGTTCGCCGAAGATTACATGAGGTTGTGTTAAAAGCTTTTGGGCCAGCAACTGGGCCTTAGTTACTTCCACGTCACCGGATAGCGAGATTGCACTTTGCTCGTGAACATAGCAATTGGAATCTTATGCAATGGAGTAATATACTCTTTACCGATTAGTCCAGGTTCTCGCTACATTCACCAGACGGACGAAAACGAGTATGGAGACGAAATGGGGAACGATTCCAAGAATGTGCTTTTAGCCCTAGGCTGAGTCATAACGGAGGTTCCGTAATGGTATGGACAGGCATATCAAGTGAAGCCTCTACGGAATTAGTGTTTATCAATGGGGGCTCACTGACTGCACAACGGTATATTGAGGGAGTTTTGGCATATCAGGTGGTTCCATTCGCTCAATTTATTGGCGATAACTTTATCCTGATGCAGGACAACGCTGGACCTCATTCAGCGAGATGCGTCAGTGAATACTTGACAGAAGTTGGCATTGAAAAAATGAACTGGCCAGCATGTTCTCCGGACGCAAATCCTATAGAACATGTGTGGGACATGTTAGGCAGACGTGTTAGAAGTCGTGCTATAGCACCAACCGCACAAATGAGCTTCGTGTAGCTCTTCAAGAAGAATGGGGCTAGAGGAGGAAATACCAAATACTAAAGTCTATTTTATGTGTTAAATTTTGTTTTCTGTACCTCTAAAGTTTGCTGTTGTTAACATAAATTTTACTAAGTATACATGTATTTTTCCTTTATTTATGTCATTGTGTATTAAGTTTAGTTTAAGTAACATATTCTTGTCTTTTTATACTAGGAGGAAGTCCTTTGTTTGTAAAATATAAAAAGTGTAATCCAAAAGCCAAAATAGTAAAAAAATATAGCCAATTTTGAGAAAAAAATAGGGGGCCCGTTTTTTGCACCTGAGTGTATATAAAATATCATTGTCAGAATGATGATATTCCAAATATCGAAATAATTATCAATTTAGAATTTTCATACAATGTGGAAATGCCAAATGGAATAAATTCCATAACGAATAAAAAATGATGGCGCGTTGGCAAATAAGCTTGGACAGACCGATTTGTATTTTCAAATGCATTTAGGAAATACAGTGACATGTGACAGTGGCCAATACCAACTTTCTCATTTTAAATGCAACCTCCTGTATTTTATCAATGTTTTGGATTCTTTAGAAAATTTTGGACATACTTTATGTACAATATACCCATCCTCAACTTATTACAAAAATTAACCTAAAAACGGGAAATTATTTTATTTCATAAACTAGCTACATTACACTCAATACTTATTTCCCATGTAGCTTTTGATATTGAGAAAGTAAGCAAAAACTGGGAAGATTAAGGAAAGTATGGATCCACACAGTAAATTCAAGTATGAAAGTTTGCTGCCTGGCAATTTCGCGAATTACGTTTTGGACAAAATCACGAGCCGTGAGGCAAGTGATAAAAATTTTATGAGTGAAATTACCAAAAACATTTTTACCTACACAACTTTTTCTCGAATGGTATTCGGCGTGACTATTTCACGAGAAAAAGACAAAAAAAATCTGAAATAAGAAGACTTTTGATATACAGGGTGTACCAATCTTACGACAAACTTCGATATATGGGTTATTTTAGGAGATATCATAAAATGTTATGAACATAAATAGTGGATGTGCTGAAGGTCCATATTTTGAAATTATATCGATCTATACAGAGTACTCCGTTACAAACCAAACATGATTTTTCAAATGGGATCCTCTGTATATTATACCGAATTCGGATTGGTTACATTTTTTTAAAGCTTTTGATATGAGGTTTTGCCACGTTATACAGAGGCCTTCAAAAGGTATGAGTAGGCATAGCCTCACTTCAGGCAGACAGCCCGCCGGCTCTTATCAGCTCGGGCTTATCACTTCGGCGACGGCAGCCGCTTATCAGCTCGGTGTCGAAGTCTCGCCAGTGCCGTACCGGATGTAATTACGGAATTGGAAGAAAAAATGGTGGCACGGCCGTTGTGACAATCGATCCAGTGCCGTACCGGATGTACAGAATTCGGAGGCCGTTGTGACAATCGTCAAGGTCAGTGGAGATGGTAATTACACAATTGAATAAAAGTCTTGCCGTACCGGATTACTGAATTCGGCGGTACGGTCGTTGTGGCAATCTGATAGGTGAGCGGACAGTGTGAAAAATTCTAGCGTAAATATGAAAACTATATCCAAGTGTTGTCTGAACACGTTAAACACTGGATGTCAATTAGGATAATTTGAATATTTTACTTCAGCCAGACAGCCGCCAGCTCTTATCAGTACCGGATGTAAAAATTGGAAGCCGACAAGGTGAGTGGTCAATTGCCAGTGCCGTACCGGGTGTAAGAATTGGAAAACGGCGGCACGGTCATGGCCGTTGTGACATGCAGTTCTTATCAGCTCGGTGTAAAATCGTCGCCAGTGCCGTACCGGATGTAATTACAGAGGCGGCGGCATACTGAACAAGGTGATCTGACAGTGTGAACGATATTAATAAGGATATTTTGTAAGCGATAAAAAAAACACAGGTTTTAAGATATTATATTATGTAAATATTTTAGCTAAAGTTTCATGAATATTTTCACGCACTTTCGATAGATGTTTCGGAGCGAAGTATTCAATCGTAGACTCGTTCACCATTTTTCAAAAATACCAACCATGATCTTCGAGGGCACCCAAATTCATCTTTTCTATGAGTAACTTCTAGGGGGTATGTGGTGTTGCGTAACTGCTAGGGTGGGGTCATAGATTATATCATTCTATCCAGGTGGTGTAATTTTCACACCATTCGAATAGACCTTTGTACCCAGACATAGTTTGGTTGCTATTCCATTGCAGCCACTTCGTGGAAAATTAAACTTCCCGCCAAACACACACCGCCTGCTCGAATAAACTCCTGCTCGATGCAACATTTAATGAGTTTGAGTTTGACGTACTCACGGGATCCATGTCTGCTCACGTCAAGCGATAAACGATGAATGATGAACTGTCCAGACATGTTAATGCTTTTAAGCACCAGCCCAACGATTTTGGGGCGTGGGATATTTCGACTCCTGTATATATTTTCTGACCGATGATAACCGCAAAGTAGATATAAAAATATTCAATTGTTAAAAACAGAAGAAGCTACATATTACACACACACCTATTGCGATAATATATGTTACAACCACAAAGTAGATATAAAAATATTCACTGCATTGTAAAAAAAAAACAAGCTACTGTGGTTGTTTTTTAAAAACAGCGACGTTTCCATACTTATCATAAATCACAGAAACTAATTGAATTTTGTTGCCTTGAGCGTTTCAATTGACCTACGAACGATTGTTGAGAAAAGCGGACATTCTCAGAGACATAACAGACGTATGTCAGCTGTGACACATCTCTTAGGTATCTTAGGTCACACATCTGGTACGTCTCTGGTACCCTCTGCTACGTCTCTGGTACCCTCTGTTACGTCTCTGGTACCCTCTGTTACGTCTCTGGTACGTCTCTGGCACCCCTCTGATGTACATCACGTACAACTCATATACACATCAGGTACTACTCAGACGCGGCTCTGATACCTCCTCTGAGGATATAAGTAGGTTAAATATACTAGTATTTTCCATTTAATATCATGACGTCACACGAACAACACGTATTAGAACTAGCAAGACCTGTTCATGAGAAATACAATTCGCGAACCGATCGAGAAGAACATCTCGAAAAGGTTTCTAAACAAGTAACAGAACCTCTAGAACAAATAGCAAGTGCGGACAATCCAATGTCTACAGAAGAAGTCACGTTTGATCATGCTTTCGGTCCACAGCTATCCGGTGGTCGCTGGGTGCTTGGAAACGTATACATAGACTATGACGATGAAAATATGTTGGTAGGCAATAAAAATTTTCACAATACACCTGGATTACAACAGTTAATATTTTACAAGAATCCCCGGGAATTTACACCCGCTGATTTACAATGTTACAAACAAATATTAGATATATCTGGTGTGCATCGTGATAACCGAGGACATTTGAGACATCAGGCCTGTCCTGTAAAATTCAAAAATATAATAAAACCTCTGTTTAAATGTAAAAAACGGCTGTCCAGAAAGTCCCCACCCGTAACTCAACTGTACAATGCTGTTGATGGAACTAGGAAATTTCTTCGTGATTGGACTGATCCAAATGTACTTGTTGATCGTTTAAATCAATTAGAGCCTGAAGATATTGAGTTTAACGAAATAATCGAAGAATTAAGAAGGGCCAACATAGTTGAATAAAAGAGGTTAACAACAGGTTGTAAAATCATTTGATGACCAACTGTTTTAGAGTAAAGATGCCTAATTGTACTTGGGGAAGAGCGTGCAACTGCAGCGACTGCAAACCAAGTTTTTGTTCTTTTTGCTGCAAAGAAGAAGTCTACGAACTGGCAGAAGAGTACAACTGTGACCGGAAAGGAATTGAATACTACAAGTTCACAGCTTGGTGTAAAGAATGTTGGCTCAAGAGAAATAAGAACATCTAGTCCATTATTACTTTAACTTGTATAGTGTGCAGACGTGCTCATCATGGTTTTAAGATGAATCACAAAAATGCAGACGTTTTGGCCGGCTAGAGCTTTGGAGTTTGGAATCAAAGATGTCGATCCGGTAGTATAGATAAAAGATGCCATCTCCCAAATTGTATACAACTGAAGACTTGAAAACTATGTAGGGTTCGCTTTCTGCTACAAAGATTTCTCCAGAGGGCTGGAAGAAAACCAAAGATGTTACTATTGACAACGTCTGGGAAATGATATCCAACTCAACGGGCACGGAAACTTTTTGTTTAAAATTACTTCAGTAATGCTAACAGTTATGCTAACTTATGTAAATAATTTTATTAATAAATATTTTTCTGATTTGCATTATTTTGACCAACCACAACAATTACAAATAACTTTTTCTTATCCTTTTATGGTGATACGTGCTTTCCTTACCAACATCACCTGGCTCGTGATATCGTGAAACTTTTTGTTTGAAAATTTTTCTACCCTATGTATATAATTTTTATTAAGATTTAGACCTCATGACGCAACCCCAACATTACGAAAGCATCTTTACAAATAACTTTTTTCTTATCTATTACGGCACGTGATTTTTCATAGTTCTATGCCACCGACCTGGCTCGTGGACTGAACCGTAAAATTATCACAATTTCTTATCTACGCTAATGAAAATTATAAATTGTTTAAAAAAAAAAGATTTTCAGAACAATAAATAATTTTAGCAAAACCCACAACAATATTAAAGGAATCATTAACAGCACTTATCACCGCTGTGAGGTTATCTAACCACATTCTGGTAAAATGTTTCAAACACGTGTCCGAGATGTCGAGACAACACGCTGAACACAGTGTATCACCAGTAGTGTATCGAAAATCATTTTTTAAAAACATCACCAAGTACACCCAGTAGCAGAGGTTTGGTAGAAAAATTACAGTGATTGGACCCTGTACAGCTTTAGCATATTAACAGATAGAATCCAGAGTCCCACGAAGGGTATCTGTGGAAAACCGATAACGGTAAAAAGACATTTTAGGTTAAGCAGTGACGGTGTGCTGTGGTCGAAGAACTAGCAAAAGTAACAATGTGAGTGTTTATAAAGGTAAGTTATTTTTTATTACCATTTGTCTTTCAGTTGTTAGATAAAAATCTTTAGCGGGTTTTTGAAAGGTTGGTTTCATGACTAGGAAATGTGCCTGTTTGTCAGCAAAAATGCTGTCCAAGGGAGACCAAGCGAGGAGGTAGGCACTTTCGTCATATAATGACTACTTCTCCCTCAGGAAAAAAGGAATATTCGCGAAAAATTGGGGATATACCAAAGAGGTGTCCTACCATACAACAAATTGGGAGACATTTTAAGGAGGAGGCACAGACCAGGAGGTACCCTTCTTTACACAGGAGGGGGCACACAGATTCCCAAAGTTAATTAGGAGGTGCCCTTCTTACCCACAAGGAGGGGACACACAGATTCCCAAAGTTAATTAGGAGGTGCCCTTCTTACCTTTAC
>CAJUYG010002013.1:27637-42992 GCA_910591675.1 Galerucella calmariensis
TATTTCTGAAAGTTGTATTATTTCTGCGTTGGCAAAACTTTTACAATATTTTTTCTTAGTTATGTGGTTATTTGTGCACGTCACAATTATGAATAATAAAAAAATGTAAAAATTTTTGACAACACAGAAATAATACAGCTTTCAGAAATAATCAAAAACCTCTAACCCATAGTTTTTTCAATGTCTTTGCTGTCTGATTATTTCTGAAAGCTGTATTATTTCTGCGTTGGCAAAACTTTTACAATGTTTTTTCTTAGTTATGTGGTTATTTGTGCACGTCACAATTATAAATAATAAAAAATGTAAAAATTTTTGCCAACGCAGAAATAGCTATATCAATCAGGGATAGGATGGATAGTTGGTTTTTAATAAAACAACAATAATTATAAGTGGTGCATCTTTATTAGTTTCTGAAATACATATTAAATTATTATTTCGTTTATGTATAACTTATTACCTTACCTTATCACCCACGCCACCACCACACTCCACGTCGGGTTTGGATCGTACCAAAGCCTAACGCCTTGGTACCGCCCAATATAGATCAGCTGTGGCGGCCTATTTTCAGGGTGGAGGCCCCTCACATCGACCGTTATGATGTCCAGTAGCTGTAAAAGTGCATAAGATAAGCATAAAATATATGACATTTGTAATATACCTACGGCAAGGTGCATAGGCAGCCTCTGACGTATGGTTAATACTATTTGTTCTGAAAAAAAAAAGATTAGTATTTTTTTGACAATAAAAAATGTATGTTCCTTACCCATGGTGCTCGTCACTCTATGTATGTGTTGGTAATGATATTAAAATGCAACAGTTATTTGATTCCCCACCGCTTGTGCCATTATCTTCCTTTATTCTTCCCGGATTTCTAACCACTATGGTATCCGCAAACTACGACCTTTTACTGCCAACTGCGTTGTAGCAAAACTGATAATTTATAAAATAACATTTTGTATGCATTATTTCACTACAAGTATAAAAATGGCTGAGTGTGAATATCTCTTAAAAATTGATTTAACACTTTCACATATCAGTTTATTCAGTTATTATCGCCCAGTTCAAAGGGGTAGCTCTGTATTTATATGTTTTAAGTTAGGCGGTGTTTTTTATAGGGAGGAAGTGTTGTTGAGAGGCAACTATGGTGAAGGGGATGTTTTACAAGTACAGTTCCATAACTCCGGCACCCGATTTTTAGTTTTTAACTATTATATTAATGAACATATTTATGAAATAGTCAATGGTACTGAGGGTATATTTGTTGACGGATTTTATAATAGTTATATTTCTGTCATACCCATGGAACACATAGTAACTTTCTTTGGTAAGTTTTCAGGAAAGGGTTGGTAAAACTCTGTGAAAGTGCTTCAAAATTATATTATTCTAATACCAATGGCTGCTTTTTCCCAATAAAATACTATCCTTCATTGTAGTAATTTGAAAAAGTAATCTCCCTATATTTTAAAAAGAGGGTAACAATTTGTGTTATAGGTTTATACCGCGTCCTAAGATCCAAAATAATTCTAGTTTTACTTTGTTGCTTACTCACCTCTATTTTTTACAGAAAACCTTTTTAACTAATAGTACTTTTGATGACCTGTATATGTAAGTATACCTCCATATTAAGTTTTAAGTGCATATTTGAACCATGTATAGATTTTATTCGCTAAAAAATACCAATGGCTGCTTTTTCCCAATAAAATACTATCCTTCAGTGTAGTAATTTGAAAAAAGTAATCGCCCTATATTTTAAAAAGAGGGTAACAATTTGTGTTATAGGTTTATACCGCGTCCTAAATCCAAAATAATTCTAGTTTTACTTTGTTGCTTACTCACCTCTATTTTTTACAGAAAACCTTTTTAACTAATAGTACTTTTGATGACCTGTATATGTAAGTATACCTCCATATTAAGTTTTAAGTACATATTTGAACCATGTATAGATTTTATTCCCTAAAAATTTCAATGGCTGTTTTTCCCAAGAAAATACTATCCTTCATTGTAGCAATTTGAAAAAATAATCGCACCATATTTTAAAAGAGGGTAACAATTTGTGTTATGGGTGTATACCGCGTTCTAAGATCCAAAATAATTTTTTTTTTACAGAAAAACCTTTTTAACTAATAGTACTTTTGATCACCCGACCTGTATATGTAAGTATACCTCTATATTAAGTTTGAAGTGCATATTTGTACCATGTATAGATTTTGTTCACTAAAAATATCAATGGCTCCTGTGTTCAGCGTGTTGCCTCGGACACGTGGAATGTGGTTAGATAACCTCACAGCGATGCGCTCCTTTTGTGGGGGTTTGCTAAAATTTTTGATTGTTCTGAAAATCTTTTTTTTTTTAAATTTTTATGAAAGTGTAGATAAGAAACTGTGATAACGGTTCACGAGTCAGGTGGCATAAAACTATGAAACGTGTCACAATAGATAAGAAAAAGTTATTTGTAAAGTTGCTTGCGTAATGTTGGGGTTGGAGGTCTAAATATAGAGTAATTTTCAAAAAGTTTTGTGCACGAGCCAGGTTGGTGATTCATCACGTATCACCGGATATTGTGCTGTAATGTGGTTGGTCAAAATAATGCGAATCAGAAAAATATTTACATAGGTTAGCATAAGTACAATTAGTTTTTACTGAAGTAATTTTTAGACAAAAAAGTTTCCGTTGAGTTGGTATATTTCCCAGACGTTGTAACATCTTTGGTGAGTTAACCAAGTTAATGGCGACCCTCCACAATAAAACCAAGTTATCCATTACCGAACACTGAAGCAGACATTTGTGTATGGGTTGCTCCACCGCCTTGGTTGAAGTCTTAGCTTTGAGTACAGGAACGAGGGCCACGAGTTTGAAAAGAACCAAATTAATGAACAATGCAGTGTTTGGTAAGTTCCAATATTAAAGATAAATCCAAAATACTAATGTACCCTTTGTTTCAGGTAAAACAATGGAAAACGTTCGAGGGTGAATTTTTTTAACAGAGTGGAACGGAAGGTATGGTGCGGACATCGACAAGCCCAAGAATAGCGCGGTGAAAAGCCCGATCTAATTGTAGTAGAATTGTGGAAGGTTCAGATCTGGTTAAACAAGCCTAGTGGGGCAGGCAATCTTGCCAAAACTACAATTTATGATTTTCACTATGGATGCTTTCCCCTGCTGGGACACTATTCAATAACGGACTGAAAAATTCTTACGTTTACTTCATGACAAATGCAGCAAATGTCGTTGTCATAAATCTATTTTTTCCTATGGTTTATTATCAGTTCGACCGCCTGTAATCATTAAATTTATTCAAAGTACCTCATAAAATACGTCCTGGGAACGTGTGTGTGTGTACCTTTACATTTGACACCTGAAATCCAACAAGAAATAACAAGCGAATGAAGGTTAGAAGAATGCCTCTCAATTTTGGGAAACTGTGTATTCATGCCTTTACGTTTCGAATTGGACACCCAACAAGAACGAGTGAACGTCGTCAGACGAAGACATACATAACCGATGGTAGGCCTATTGGTAATATTATACTATTCTGCTGTATAGTACTTCCAATGGGGAATCCTAAAACGAGGCCTTAAACACCTCCGATAATCTCTGATTATCGCCTCCAGGGTTGGCCGTGGAAAGAGGTGTATTTTATAATATTATTCAGTTTAAAATTCAACTCCTGGTATTTCAAGTATAACACAAACATTTAAAATGTCGCTAACAAATATCTAAAGTCGCATCATGTAACTACATAAAATTATCAACGATATGTCATAATTTATCAGCTTTGGAATCTAATTTGTTATTGCTCCGCTCTGTATAAAGAATGTTTCGTAAAAAATTAATGTTTCCTGTAATATTGTCTATCTAATATGTGTGATTCACTGTGGCTAAAATATTTACGTAATATAATATCTTAAAGCCTGTGTTTTTTATCGCCTACAAAATATCCTTTATCGTCCGATCACCAGTATGCCACACATCCGGCAAGACTTCATCCGACCGCTCACCTTGTCGGCCATGACCGTGCCGTTTTTCAATTCCGTACACCCGGTACGGCACTGGACTTCGATCTGATAAGAACTGATGGCCATGACCGTGTTCTTACGGCACTGACCACTCACCTTCCAATTCTTACATCCGGTACTGATAAGAAAGTATGGAAATGTCGCTAAAAAACAACCACAGTGGCTTTTTACAATGCAGTGAATATATCTACTTTGCGGTCATATCGCACGTGTGTAGCTTCTTCTGATTTTTGCGGTTATCATCGGTCAGAAAATACAGGAGCCGAACGCCCCAAAATCGTTTGGCTTAAAAGCGTTAACATGTCTGGACAGTTCATCATTGACGTGAGCAGACATGGATCCCGTGAGTACGTCAAACTCAAACTCATTAAATGTTGTATCGAGCAGGAGTTTATTCGAGCAGGCGGTGTGTGTTTGGCGGGAAGTTTAATTTTCCACGAAGTGGCTGCAATGGAATAGCAACCAAACTATGTCTGGGTACAAAGGTCTATTCGAATGGTGTGAAAATTACACCACCTAGATAGAATGATATAATCTATGACCCCACCCTAGCAGTTACGCAACACCACATAGCCCCTAGAAGTTACTCATCGAAAAGATGAATTTGGGTGCCCTCGAAGATCATGGTTGGTATTTTTGAAAAATGGTGAACGAGTCTACGATTGAATACTTCGCTCCGAAACATCTATCGAAAGTGCGTGAAAATATTCATGAAACTGTAGCTAAAATATTTACATAATATAATATCTTAAAACCTGTGTTTTTTTTATCGCTTACAAAATATCCTTATTAATATCGTTCACACTGTCAGATCACCTTGTTCAGTATGCCGCCGCCTCTGTAATTACATCCGGTACGGCACTGGCGACGATTTTACACCGAGCTGATAAGAACTGCATGTCACAACGGCCATGACCGTGCCGCCGTTTTCCAATTCTTACACCCGGTACGGCACTGGCAATTGACCACTCACCTTGTCGGCTTCCAATTTTTACATCCGGTACTGATAAGAGCTATCCTAATTGACATCCAGTGTTTAACGTGTTCAGACAACACTTGGAGTTTTCATATTTACGCTAGAATTTTTCACACTGTCCGCTCACCTATCAGATTGCCACAACGACCGTACCGCCGAATTCAGTAATCCGGTACGGCAAGACTTTTATTCAATTGTGTAATTACCATCTCCACTGACCTTGACGATTGTCACAACGGCCTCCGAATTCTGTACATCCGGTACGGCACTGGATCGATTGTCACAACGGCCGTGCCACCATTTTTTCTTCCAATTCCGTAATTACATCCGGTACGGCACTGGCGAGACTTCGACACCGAGCTGATAAGCGGCTGCCGTCGCCGAAGTGATAAGCCCGAGCTGATAAGAGCCGGCGGGCTGTCTGCCTGAAGTGAGGCTATGCCTACTGGTATGGACACCTTTATGTGAAAATCGTAGGTAAATCAACGCTCTGTAGCTTATTCCCTATAATATTCCTGATAATGTTTCTAAGAAAACTTTACTCAAAGAACTAATACTAAGTACTGATTTAATGTACCTACTTTCTTTTCTAAGAAAACTGGGTTGTTCAATACAAAATGTACCTTACGGTAAACCCTCTTAAAATATATTTTGGTACTTCTATGAAATCTACTTAAATGAATTATTTATTACTCCTTGTCCTTTCTATATAGACTATAATAAAGGAAATTAAATTAAAAATAATAATAATATGCAAGCAGAATGTGTTTGTCGATTTGCTTTTCATCAAGAGACCGGTGGATGGCATTTTGAGCATATAATTCAACTAAAAGTATTAAGTATGAATTAATTCAATATTGCATTTCGTTTGTTGTCGAATTATTATCTGATTAAATTGAATAACTTTTCATTCTCCCTGTAAAAGCATTCACTTGAGTATAATACTGCTGAATACATTATTAAAAGACCCTTCAAATGAGGTATTACAAGAGCCACATTCCAGTCCAAAGTAAATTATAATTCAAATGAACTGAAAAACACGCTTTACCTGATCGAAATAAATAGTAAAAACTAATTCTTAATTTTATAATAACATTATGCTCAACGAAAAAATTAATGTCATTATAGCAATAGCGTTGAGTGCTCGATATACAGGGTGTACCAATCTTACGACAAACTTCGGTATATGGGTTATTTTAAGAGATATCAAGAAATGTTATCACCAAAAATAGTAGATGAGCTGAAGGTCCATATTTTGAAATTATATCAAACTAAACAGAGTGCTGCATAACTCCGTTACAAACCAAACATGTGATTTTTCAAACGGGAACTCCTGTATATTATACCGAATTCGGATTGGTTACATTTTTTCAAGCTTTTAATATGAGGTTTTGCCATGTTATACAGAGTCCTTCAAAAGATTTGGACACGTTTATGTGAAAATCGTAGGTAAATCAACGCTCTGTAGCTTGTTGTACGTTGAAGAAAAAAAATGTATTTCGCCAAACAGAGTTTCGTAACATGATTCAATATCTTCGTATCCTATTAAATTTCAATTATATTCTTTCCTATATACAGGGTGAACGGAAACTCGAACCTGTCATTTTCTTTCTTCTTTCAAATAGAACACCCTGTATTTTATAGGAAAAATAAAATCTTCGATTATTCAACTTTAATTTTGGTCAAGCATTCCCTATACTCAAAGTTTATAAAAACAGAGTTATCTGGTAATATTTATTGTAAACTATTATTATTGACCTATTATGTGAAAGCATTAAACGTGGCATGTAACAAAAAATCCTGATTAATAATAAGTTTTAATGAACAATTCATTCTAAGCAAAACTAGCTACCAAAAGTATAATCCTAACCGTAATATTAAGCTGAAGGTTCAAAGTGTTCACCGTTAACATCAATGCAATGCTGTAAGAGGGGACCCAACTGATTGACCAGCTCGGTCACCCCATTTAACAAAAGTCTATTATTTTTTTTGGGTCTTGTGTGGAATAAGTTTATAAAATTCCCGGCTATAATGTCATGAAAGAGATAATTAGTGCGGCATTTCGATCTGCTAACGTTGATATGCTGAGAAATGTTAGTCAATCATTGGAACTATTCTGCAGCATTGCATTGATGTTAACGGTGAACATTTTGAACAAAAGAACTAACCAGAAAAGGAATTTCTGGCAAAAGCATACCAATCTGCACTGATAGTAGACAAGCCCTATTAGCCTTGAATAGATAACGTGTTATATTGGGGCTAGCACTAGAGTGCCACCAAGATTTATCTAACGCCTCGGCAGATAACAATATTATCCTGAGGTGGGTTAAAGGGCACTACAAGAGTAAAGGTAATCGCATTGCCGATTCTTTAGCCAGGGAAGCGGTTGGACTAAAAATTTTAGTACCCAGTGACACCTACGGCCTAACGACTTCGACAAATGCGGAACTAGCCAAACGTTACACCCATGCTCAATCCCTTAAGAGATGGGATGGAATCAAAGGATGCAGTCTTGTCAGGATCACCCTGGGCGACCCTGGAAAGCTGGAGCCGAAGAAATATTTGGCGATGACGGACCACTGTCAACTAAGGAAACACTTCCATACTATGGGGCTAGCGGACACACCTCTATGCAGGATGTGTGAACAGAAAGATGAAACTGTCAGGCATGTCTTATGCGAGTGTCCGGAGTAATCGTCAATAAGAGAGTGTGTGTTCGTTGAGTCTTGGCCTACATCTGCCGATATAAAGGAGATTCATCCTAGTGACCTGTCCACCTTCCTGGGAAGGACAGGATGGACGATGACCTAGGAGGACAACTCCTTGGGAGAATGTACAATGGGTCACATGTGGCCCTCCCTATTCTACAGATACAGATACAGAAGGGCGGAATTTACTATAATAAAAAATAATGAAACTTTTCCTAAATTGGCTTATATAGGAATGTAACTGACTTGCGCAGACACCAAAATCGGTCTTGTTTACCTATGTCGCCTCTTAACGACCCTTACATGCCATTGGCGTTACAAAAAGGTGCCAATTATAAATAAAACTTAATCAAATAAAAATAAATTAAAGGTATTTATTGTAAATATAGTGGATCATTTATTAATGTTGAAATTTCAAATGTTTCTTGTGAGGCAATGTTAATTTTATATTTTTTTTTCTCCATACACTACAAAAAAGCCACCGCAGAGTGATACCGTTAACGATAAATAAGTCAATCGCATAGTTATACCAATTACATAGCTTTTGTGACGCCCTTCAAAAAATACATCAAAATGGATTTCATGATTTCCCAGGCCCTAAATTCCATATCTTCAATTTTTCGTTTGTCTATCAAACATCTTCCAATTTACCGAGGAAAAACATTTTTGACATTCCAACTTTGCACCCTGGATTTTTTTTTATTTTCAATATTTTATTAAAGGAAGTTGCGTCAGATTGTTATATTTTTAGGCCAAGAATCCATTTTACTTTGGTCCATTACATACGGACCATCCTGTACATCCACAAAAAAATACAAATAAAAAAACTAGACCACTTAGACCAAGATAATTGAGAAAAATACATTTTCTGGAAAATAAAATACTAGTGATCATAGCATACACATTATTGCTAATACCTCAATAAAATTGTATCGTATGCATATGATATTGATTTTTACAAAAAAATGTTATCGTAAGCTTGTGAGAGGACGTTTTTACAAATAAATGGACCCTTTGTGAAAATTTTATCGTACGACCACGCTAGATGGAAATTTTTGTTAATATACTGATACCTCAGTAAAAACTTTATCGTATGCCCATGCTAGATGGAAATATTGATCCTCTATAAAATTTTTATCGTACGCCCCTGCTAGGAAGAAATTTTTGCTCATACCTCAAAAAAATTGTATGCTTATAAAAATGTCTATAAGAGAATAACACCACATTTCCACAATTAGAATAAATGAACCCTTCATGAAAATTGTATCTTACGCCCATGCTAGATGAAGGAAGGAAGAAAGAGAAAGAGAAGAAGGAAAAACATCTGCTAAGCTTCTTATTGATGGTGGAGGTGACCTCACTTGTCTTAAAAGACATGGAGGCTGGAAATCGAGTACGTTAGCAGAAGGATATATTGAAGAATCACATTATCAACAAAGAGAATACTGCCAGGAAAATATTGCAACCTGACAAAGAAGGTACAAGTACCTGTTCAGATATTTCCTCGAATGTTTCATCAACCGTTAAGGAGAATATTTTGAGTTGTTCTAACATTAATGAAAATCCCTTTAATTTTTTCGAATTGTTAGTGATAATTTCAGTGGTGCTTTAAATTTTGGCAATAATTGTTCCAATTGTTCATTCAATACCACTATAAATAACAAATAAATATCTATATATATATAGTTGCCCAATTAGTTTGTATTACTAAGTTTGTAAGACCCAATGTTTTTTTCTTCAAATTTCAATTAGAAAGCTGAAATGCAATTACTTTTATTCCCAGGATTGAAAGTAGCGTTTTTAATCCTAGGATTAAAAGTGTTGCTAAGCAACAAGACAATTTTTGTACGGTAAGGGAATTGATGGCTTTGCACCTGAAAATAGTACAAAAATGTCAACATGTTTTTATGGTTGGAGAAAAAATATATACTTATTATATGCAAACATTTTTGTACAATTTTTTTATTTCTAATATAATTTACCCCAGATCTGATTTTCTTTTTATTGACAAATGAAATATTCGATAAATATTCTCAGTAGTAATACCCCTAGGGTCTTGATAAAACCGAGATAATTTGTCATAGAGAATGCTGAAAGCGTGTTGCCACAGGCCGAGGGCTATTATCTTTGAGCAACACGCTTGAAGCATTCTCTATGACAAAATTTTGAGTATATATCAAGGCCCCAAGGAGTATTCGATAGGGTTATTTTTTGACGTTTCAAAACCAATGAAATGCTTCTTTATTTGTCACAAGGGTAAGTTTCAACCAATTATGTCATTATTATAGTGGGAATAAATCTCTTGTGATTATTCTCGGGGATAATCACTGTGGCTTTCATTTGCCTAGCAAATGTCAGATAGTTGTCAAAATAATTACCTAATTGTGTCAACGCGATATACAGGGTGTCCATGGAGTTCGTACCAAAAACTTGGGAGGAGATAGAAAGGCTAAAAATAATGATGGTATTTTATATAAAATTTTTTCTTTACGCCCTTCGTTGACGAACTATAGGGCTCTAAAGTTGGGAATGAAAAATGGTTTTTTATTTACAATTATCAAATGGCTGATTGGATATTGGTAATATTTGAACCGTTAATAAACACCATAATTGCACACTTTTTGGCGTGATATACAAGTCTACAACATACTTGTGAACTCAGGTTCCGACAAAGTTTAATGGTGGATGCGCCATTTTTTTGTTAAGTAAAACTTATTTAAGTTATAAATGCAACAATTGGCTTTTGTGAACATTTTCAAAGATATCAAGTCCACCTGCGACATCTCGATAGCATTAACGGCTTAAGAGATACGGGCAATTTTATGTCGCACTGCACACCTATTGGCGCATTCACATTTATTTTGAATGTACGACAGGATTCATCCTGTATTATTAGCAAATTATTGATAAATTAGTGCAGTCTACATTTATAAATATGTACTTTTACTTTGTTCAACTATAAAGAACTTTATTGAAAACGAACATTAAGTACTTTAATAAAAGTAAAAATATCAACTAAACCCTGAAAAATGAATAACTACATTACATTAGCAGATTAGAAAAAACGAATAACCAAGTAATTAACGACATCAAAAAAGTCGAAACAGTTTAAAAAAATTACACCAATTTCTTGATAATTTGCTAATAATACAGGATGCTTCCTGTAATCGTACATTCAAAATGAATGTGAATGCGCCAATATGTGTGCAGTGCGACATAAAATTGCCCGTATCTCTTAAACCGTTAATGTTATCGAGATGTCACAAGAGGACTTGATATCTCTAAAATTGCTCACAAAAGCCAATTATTGCATTTATAACTGAAAAAATTTTTACCCAAAAAAAAAATGGCGCATCCACCATTTAACTTAGTCGGTACTTGAGTTAACAAGTATGTTGTAGACTTGTATATCAAGCTAAAAAGTGTGCAATTATGGTGTTTATTAACGGTTAAAATATAACCAATTTCCAATCAGCCATTTGATAATTGTAAATAAAAAACCATTTTTCTACGACCGTGCGTTTTTACCCACTTTCCCGCACGTATTTTAGTTTTGAAAGTGTCACTTTCCCGCACTAGTGCGGGAAAGTAAAATTATGCAAATTTTGACCTTATTAGATAGTTTTTTGCTTCGGGTGTTATAACTATTGTTACAACAGGTGAATAAATAGTCCATCAAAGAAAATCTACTCCTTTTCTGGCTTTTTGTTGCACTTTTAATTTTTTGAAAATATAAAACAATGAAGATATTTTGATAAACATTATTTAAAGTTGTGTCATAAAACAACTATCAAACCACCCGGTTTGATATAAGAAAAATATATCAAATAAAATTGTTTCATCTACAAATGACTTAAAACCGTTGCCGTCACCTTCATCGTCATCTTTATGTGACCTGCAACCAATGCCATCCTCATCAACGTTATCTACTTACCAGTTAACACCAAATAACTCCACTGGATCGGCAATTTTAAATAATTTACAGAATGCAACAAATTGTATCTCTAATATTAATATTTATAATAATAATAATAGTTTTTGGTATATGTTATAGTTTTTGTATATGTATGATGTTGAAATAAAATAACTTGAAAAATGGCTTGGTATACTTTTTTGTTCATACGGTCGTAGAAAAAATAATGTTCCCAACTCATGCGTAAAGTGTCTTTCCCGCCCTTGACCGCTTGCCCGAACTCCGCTTCGCGTCGTTCGGGTCAACTGCAGTCGCGTGCGGGAAAGTATCACTTTCCGCACTTGTTAGGAAAATAACTATTTTCATTCCCAGCTTTAGAGCCCTATAGTTCGTTAACGAAGTGCGTAAAGAAAAAATTTTACATGAAATACCTTCATTATTTTTAGTCTTTCTATCACCTCCCAAGTTTCTGGTACGAACTCCTGGGACACCCTGTATAAATTGGGTGAAAATTAAATTGTTAATTCTTTAATATATTCACAATGTGTCAACGATATTTTCGTATATTTAATAATTAATTAAATTAAATTTTTCAATAATTTTATGAAAGTTTTATTGATCTTTTTTATTGTAAAAATTTGTGAATCAAAAAATAATCTAGTCAAATATAACTCGCGAGTTCCATAAATTTGAAAATAATTTGACAGATTTTGTTCAAATTTGTTGCCATTTGAAAACAGCCAATTAATACTGATAATTTTTTAATTTGTAGATATCAAAAAATTGATTGTAAATCTGACGTTTAATAATTTTTAATACAAAATTTATTGGTTTTAATCGAACAAATATAATCATTTTTAATTAAAACTACAGCTGTGAAATGTACAATTGGTAAATTAATTGAATCGTTAGATGCAATACCAAATCTTCGCGACATTTTTTAAACCAGTTGTCAGTTTGACGTTTAATTAATTTAAGAAAAAAAAACATCAAACTAAAAGCACCACGTGTGGGATATTATCAAAGGTAATACCACGAGTGCTTCAAATTTTATCGATATTTTTTTCTTTTCCACGAAAACTTGTTAATTTGGCAAAAATATGTCAAAAATATGAAAACAAACCGATTGATAAAATCACGAGTCCGCTAGGACAAAATATTCAAACAAACCGAATTTAGATAAAATTTGAAGCACTCGTGGTATTACCTTTGATAATTTTTCCTTTTTCACGAAAACTTGTTTATTTGGCAAGAATATGAAAGCAAACCGATTGATAAAATCACGAGTCCGTTAGGACGAGGGATTTTATCTAAATTCAGTTTGTTTGAATGTTTTTGCCTCAAATAAACAAGTTTGAGTGATGAAAATAAAAAGTTATGTGATAAAATTTGAAGAGCGAGTTGTATTTGGGAAGATTATTTTTTTCATAAATTTAAAATTTTGTATTACCTGAATGTTAAATATTCTCTTGGGTGATGGCACTCAATCGGTTTGTGTTCATTTTTCAATAAACTTCGAAGCACTTTTAGTTGTCAATAATGACAAATTCAAAGTAAAATTTTGACGTTTTGATGTAAACAAGGTTTTATCAATGAGGAAGCAGAATTATCAGTATAATACCGAATTATTGGCTAGAATAATGTATTGCTATTGGTTAAAACCACCAAAATGTCAGATTTTGACAAGTGAAAAAATAATCACTATAATACCTTGTATGCAAAATTATTATACACTTTTGTTAATATAAAACCAATATTAATGCTGTTATGTAATATAACATTGTTAAAAATGATATTCATTGATTTATTCATAATAAGTATGTATCTTAGGTGGCTTATTTGAAATTTGATGCATAATTTCTAATTTTGGTACTTGACAGCTGCTAACTAGCTGTGAAATGGACAAAAAAATACAATTATCTAAAATATTCGCCTGTATAATTATCATTTCTTGAGATTAGGATCATAATTTCCGCGAAAATTGTGAAAACCCACAGTTCTCTATTCGTCATTTTGAATTTCCAATTTTTCGAAGCTGGATTCGTAATTAGCGGCCAAAAAAACCCCTTTGGTGGAAATTGATCAAGTATTTCCTAGTTATTCAATTTGTTAAATAATTGTTTATTTACTGTTTATAACTAGGTAATTAATTACCACACAACCAAACTTTCATTATAGAGAAATCAAATTTTCATTACTGTCAAAACAAAACATCAAAATACAATTTAAGAAAAATGAAAACATGATATCACATGATATTCTCTGTGTGCTATGATTCATGATTATGATTTTCACAGTACTTACCTATGAAACAAATAAATATTTTTTAAATATTAAGAAAAAAGAATACAACTTGTACAGTCGACGGAAAAGTTTTGTAACTAAAAAAAGTATTGAAAGGGCGATTCACTATCTAAAACATTCCATTGTTAGTAGCATTTATTGATATACTAGCTGGTTTATTGAAGACATTTTTTTGTCAAATGACAAATCAGCTAACACTTCTTCCGATGAATATTCCACCGATCTCATGTATATCCAATAAGTACATGCATTGATTTATTATAATATGTTGATGTTTAAACCTATTTAAAAAGTTGAAGCCATACAAACCTTCGAAAACTTACAATCATAAATATGTTTCTTTTGTATGAAAAACATTCAATTTATTATTTTGAGAGCCTCAAGCAAAGAAATCAATCGAATAATATAATAATTACATTAAATTGAGTGAATTCAAAATATTTGTATGTCTAAAAATATTAAAAAACTAATTTACAATAAAATTTAATTTGAAATACGAACCTCTTTACTATTTTTTGGAAAATAATTCCACGAATAACCAAAAATTATTATTTCACTACCGACAGCCACGAACAATTTTAAACGAAATCGAATACTAAAGTACCAATTTAAGTCAAACAAACACCTTTTCAGGCTTCACACAAGTAACAAAAAAGGTTTGCTAATTGCGCATGCCGTGTGATGATACACGGACCAGGACTTGATCCAAACGTTTTTATTACAATATACATTAATAGGGAAAAAGATAATTGCTTTCTTTGTTCTTGATAAAAGATTTTAAATCATTTAAAACATAGAGGTTTTAAATCATTAGTTGACATAAATTGAATACTGGAATTTTTAATAATATGTTTAATAATGGATATGAAATAAATAAAATGTTTAATGAGAAATTTAAATAAAAATACAAGGTGGAGAATGAAGTTCATCAAGTACTCTTTATATTTATCAGAAAATTATACTGGGTGATTCATAACTATTGGGACATAGGCTAAGGGTAGATTGTTTGGAACAAAATATGGTGATAGGACGAAATATACCTCAATGAAATATTGCTGTGGAAAAGGGTAAAGGGCGTTAAAGTTGAATTTTTTTTTTTCGATTTCTGCTACTAATTTCACTTTCATATTTATCGATTGTTATCAAAATCGGCACAGGGGCAAAATTTTATACAGACAATATTATTTTTGTATTATTTGACAATTTGTTGCAGGGGAAGGATTTCTGATGATGAAATTGACTGGTTACTTTTTTTAACCAAACTTTTTAAGGATTTTTATTAGAAAATCTGACATATCACCCTGTATATTTTATTCGACATTCTACACTTTGCTACACATTATTTTTCGAGCATATTTCGAAAACGGCTGAATATAAACTCCATGAAATTTGGTGAATATCTTTATAGCTGAGTACACATGACTAAAAGTCAAGAAAA
>CAJUYG010002014.1:3409-42988 GCA_910591675.1 Galerucella calmariensis
TACTTCGTTTGGAAGAATTACAGTTAGGCTTACTGACTGAAATGCCTAGTTTTTATTGAAAATGCAATTTTAAAAATTTTTATTTGTGCCACTTCTTAGAAGATACGAATTTTTTAAATTATCGATTTTTTATCTACAAAAGGTAGAAAGGATAGGCAGCAATTTTTATTTCAAATTGTAAATTTCCTTGAACTCCTAGATTGAAGTGTAAAATTTATCAATAGAATTTCAGTAAAAACTGTGAATTCAACAAAATGTATCGTCTAAACTGGATATTTTACCGGATTTTCCTGTTTAAACAAAACTTACTATTCAAGCCAGAAATTTAACCAAGTTTATCGATTCTGGATATTTAACCAAATTGAGAATTTAACAGAATTTTTCCATCATTTAGGTCCAGTTTTCCAAATGCCGATTGAAATATCTTTAACCTGTGTCTAGAAATCAGATAGGCAGTCTGCAGTTTTCAGATATTTTTTATGTTCATGATTTTGGCGTAACCTAACAGATAGTTTACGCGGCAAGATCCTGAGAATATACTGAGTACGATGATATGGATTAGATTAGAATTGGAGTGGCTCTTTGTCCTATCCCACTGCGACCTTTGCAGATCTATTGTGGTCCTCCCCATATTAAGAGCTCAATATCTAGCTTTATTCTTTTTATTAGACTTAATAGCATGGATACCGCCTCCTTTGCGTAGCTCTCTGCCCTCGGTTTTTCTTCTCCGAGTAAGTGAAACCGCACCCTTGCTAGGCCTTCGCACTCACAGAGTATGTGCTCCGCGGTTTCGTCTTCTTCCTGGCAGAACCTGCATAGGCTGTCATCTGATATGGATATTATCAACAGTAAAAACACAAGAGCTTTTTTTTATCGGATAAACTTACGAAACAGTTTTGCCAATCACTAATTTTACGAGAAAAACTGACATGATAAAATCGCGACACCGAAGGTGTCAGTTTTTCGAGCAAATTTAGTGATTGGCAAAACTTTGAGTTAAAGAGAAATTTATCTGATAAAAGAAAAGCTCGAGTGTTTTTTGGCAAGATAAATTAACGACAGAATATCGAAATTGTGTAGAAGTGACGTCCGTTTACTAGATATTGAGGAAGAGGAGTTTTTATCGATGTCAAAGTGACAATAACATTTCCAGGTATATGACATTTCAACATTGGAGTTAATTTATCAAAGGTAATACCACGGGTGCTTCAAATTTTATCGATAATTTTTTCTTTTCCACGAAAACTTGTTTATTTGGCAAAAATATGAAAACAAACCGATTGATAAAATCACGAGTCCGTAAGGACGAGGGATTTTATCTAAATTCGATTTGTTGGAATGTTTTTTCCTCAAATAAACAAGTTTGAGTGATGAAAATAAAAAATTAGGTGATAAAATTTGAAGAACGAGTGGTATTTGGGAAGATTATTTTTTTCAACAATTTAAAATTTTGTATTACCTGAATGTTCAATATTCTCTTGGGTGATGGCACTCAATCGGTTTGTGTTAATTTTTCAACTTCGAAGAACTTTTAGTTGTCAATAATGACAAATTCAAAGTAAAATTTTGACGTTTCGATGTAAACAAGGTATTATTGGGCGGAGTAGAATTCAATGAGACCTCTGGCGAAAACAATTTTAACTGTCGCAACGAGTAAAATAATTCGTTTTGCATTGCTTTTGTATTATATGCAAGTCAACGTGATTACCGTAAATTCGTACTTTATTTGTTTAATTTGGTGTCAGTGACAAGTTTAAAACTGTGTTTTTCTATTCAACTCAACTGTCATCAATTCTGAGGTAATATTCTTATATAATCAGAGATATTATGGAAGAGATTATGTTATTCTATTTTTTGTTTTCATTGCAGATCAAAGAAAAAATAAGTCGATATTAAAGATTTAATTGTCACAAATTTAATTATCACTTACAAACCTACCTTCCCTGTAACTTTTTTGTAGATATAATTATGTATATCAAAAATAAAATAAAATCACGAAATCAGACCTAAAACTAAACAGTTAATTGAACTTTTCAATCAAAACAAACCTACCTTCCCTGCAACTTTTGAGATATAATTATATGAAATGTAAAATAAAAACACGAAATTGGACCCAAAACTAAACAGTTGATTGAACGCTTGTTGTACTTTTCACAAATATCAACCATACCTATTACTCCAAAAATAAAAATGTTAGGAGTCAAAATTTAGTTTAACAACACAAAATACTAAAGCACAATCATAGAAAAAGCTAAAGTTTTACAAAACACACACTGAAAATAACTAAAACAGCAAAATAAAACCACTTAAAGATCAATGGGCTTATACGGCAGCTGATTTGTTTTACTCGTTGCTAAGATGACGTTGACATTTCAAAGCGCCATCTATCGAATTCTACTTTTCCCAATCGATGAGGAAGCAGAATTATCAGTATAATACCGAATGATTGGCTAGAATAATGTATTGCTATTGGTTAAAACCACCAAAATGTCAGATTTTGACAAGTGAAAAAAATTATAAGCTTTGTTGAATATCTAGGAAGAACACGGAGGTAGGACTCAAGTTGAAAGAAGTCATTTCACTTTTTGGTATGATAAAGAATTTTACAATTTTTTCGATTCTCGCAAAGAGCTGTGCGTCATATTTTAAACAAGTTTGATTGATGAAAATAAAAAATTATGTGATAAAATTTGAAGAGCGAGTGGTATTTGGGAAGATTATTTTTTTCAACAATTTAAAATTTTGTATTACCTGAATGTTCAATATTCATTTTATGATGACTGTTTTCAACCACATGTTTGTACGGACTGATGAGAGTAAATCGGCATCAAGCTTAGTAAATTTATGTTTTTGATGTTTTTTCATATTCTTCAAACTCATGTTGTCTGTGCCTCAAGAATTCACGTTGTCGTGAAACACAATCAGAAACAACAGAAAACATGCTCGTCAACTAATTAGAAGGTTAATTATATAAATACAAACCAAATACAGTTTGTTCCTGGATGTTTTTATCATTGGTTATAGGTATAGCACCGAGAAAAGCATATTTGGCTAACCCAAAATATTTGGTTTCATCTGCAATTGAAAAACTGGACCTTAAATTGTAAATTTGTCGTTTTACTGGAAATTAAACAAAATTTACAGTAAAAATTAGAAATTCAGAAAAGTTCCCTCCATAAACTGTGATTTTGACTTCAAACTTGTATAACTTGGAATTCAACCAAATTTACATTTCAAATTGTTGCAATAAAATTGAATAAACCCTACTTTACTTTTTCTCAGTGAGTGTTTACATTTTTGGAGTGTATTTATGGAATCTAGTTTTGTTATAGTCACTGTGCTACTGTTTTGGATCACAACATATTTTGTCCACTACTTTGAATAAAATGAACACTTATAAGCAAAATGTGAGATTTATTTTATAGGTACCTCTCGGAATAATTGAAAAAAAAGTAAGTAAATTTCAGGTAAACTTTTAATTATTCAAGAATACAAACAAATATTATAATTTTTTATTGACAATTGCTCGAATTCCAAGCAGAAGGCAGGTTAACTTGAATGATTTTCATAAAAAAATTTGAATAGAAAATAAATATATACGACCAAAAAATGAAAAATAACATTTATACTTCCCGTTGAATTACATGAGCGCGTCATCACTTGAACTAGCCTTGATATTTCTAATAAGAAAATCGTTATACAGATCATTTATATAACTATCTATGTTTTTAAATTAAAATACTTGAAATTGTAAAAAATATCTATAAGATACCACTTCTTTTTTTCTATTTCACATCGTTCATTCTGCTGGTTCTGTCTTAATTACCTTTCCACCATCGACTGAAACAAAAACATCTAATAATTATAAGTTCTATGAAATATACTTTGAAGTAAGATATTTATAATAGAGAGTTATTGAAACTTTTATAAGGTCAAGTAGTGATAGTGCTGCCCTTATAGTGACATATACGCATGCGCATTTGATGTTTTAAATAAGGGAAACATTATTAAGGTTAGTGCTTGTCCGTATTTGTGCGCGATTACTGCAGTGCACTATCCCGACTTTATTTCATGTTTCAGATAGGGACCAAAAATTATTTTATTACTAGTTAATCTTGACAACGGTAGCTGGAACGCTACCGAAACGTCGAAATAAAAAACATTATTGTGGTTTGATTCTCAAAAAATAAGAGAAAAAAGAATAAGGCGTCTATTCTGTAATATTTCGTTCAGCAAAGGTTTCGTTTACAAACGATTGGAAGCGTGAACGAAAAATTTTGATACGTTATTCTGTATCTTTTTCGTTGACCACTTTCTGATGATAACGAAAGTTGGACGTTTTCAAATGGGTAGTAGAGCAAAATATAAGAGCGTTTTTAGATTTTTGAATTTCATTATAATTAAGTGATGGAGATCGTAGCTAATATCCATTCTATATAAATACATACCCATTAATGTTTTCAAAATCTACACTACTATGTTATTTAATATACTGCACAAACCTATAAATGTAAATAATAAAGAGCTGTGAAAGTTTTTTACGTTTTTCATGTCAATATTTTCACCTAATTTGAAATATTTTGCAATGTGACAACGTTGTTCAACTTTCAACTGCAATTTGAGGTTATGGCTCTTTGTTATGGTTAGATAAAGGATTGACGTTTATATGTTAATGAGCTGAGGTTATGAATTTCTTATTTAAAAATATGCAAGAAAAAAAAGAAACGATCAAACAAAACAACTAGAAGTCAATACGAAATATACTTAAGCATTATAGAAAATAACATGTTATTTAGAGAAAACAAATAGTCGGCAGACAAATCAATTTCCTCTCCAACAATTTTCATAATTTCCTCCAAAATAATTAATCTTATCACAAAAATTGACACATTTTTAAACCCAAAGTGGGTATAGAGGCGTGTTCTAGGCAATTGGTAAGGGCAGAAGTCCAAAGCAGATGCATTTGCATATGTACGGACAGCCAGGCCTCCATTATGGCTCTGGAAAACCCATGCACAAAGTCAAAGCTCGTTCGGGAGACAAAAAACACACTGAATGAGCTAGCCAGATTCAGCAAGGTCGTTATTACCTGGATACCGGGACACTCGGGTTATAGAGGTAATGAAAGAGCCGATAAACTTGCTAAGCAAGGAGCCAAGTCGGGAGAGCATCCAGAAAGGGAGGTAGGAATACCGTACCGAGAAGGATGCAATACCATAACGAAGGAAATAATTGGAAAGAGATGGGAAACCTGGAAGGAATCCCTGGGTCACAGATGGTGTAAAGAACTGACGGGAGATTTCATCTCCAGTTGGGCCAAATCAATCATCAAAATTGGTAAACGCAAGGCAAGAGTTGTTCTGGGTATACTCACCGGACACTGCGAGCTGCGATGTTACACACACAAAACACAGGGACATAGCAACTTGTGTAGATGGTGTGGAGAGGAGGAAGAGACCCCGTGTCATTTCCTATGCAAGTGCCCCAACCTAATGATACATAGACATAGATGGTTGGGAGCAGCGAGCCTGGACTCAGAGTTATTCACAGAGACTAGCATTGACAACATACTTGCATTCTGCAAGAGTGTTGGCTTTAGTGCACATCTCTCTGAAGCAGCCTAAGCATAGCTTAAGTACGAATCGGGGGGAAAGGGATACAATGGCGAAAGCTAAGTGTCCCTGAGCATTGCACCCCGAATGACTTGTAATAATAATAATAATAATAATATACCCAAAGTGACATTTTTGGCTGTCGTTCATGAACGGCGATTTCTAACAAGAGATTCGTTGGCATTTTGGATACAGAATAACATTTATCGTTCATAAACGATACTCGTTCATCAACGACATCGTACATACTTACAGAATAGACTCCTAAGTAATGCGACAAGAAACTTACAGAAGATATACATGTTTCATATTCATATGTCACAATGTGTAGGTGATCTGTGTCATCTGTGACACCTACCTTAATATAATGTCATTATAGAGTTTCATGTTTCAATAACTCCACATTTTAAGTCTGTTTTAAGGTCAAGCACTATTTATTTAAGGTCATCACAATTAATGCAAGGCAGTAAATTCGTGTTTCCAATAACTCTCTAATAGGCAAGATGACAGTCACTAAGAATAAATGAAATAATGAGGTCAACGTTTAGAAACGTCATTTGACATTTTGTATATCGTTCGAACTTCCATTGTATTTGATGATTTAGCATAGTTTGAGATATTTACTCTTTATAAACCAGTAAGACACTCATGCCTGTTTGCACCGTTTGGAATTCAAGGACGAAAGATACTTATTTCAAGAAGACCTCAGGTTTTTCGCTTGTTGCAGCTTAGGCATAATTTAGTGAAGAACTGCCTAACGCATTGCGTATATGGGGCAACACTGGAACAGTCAGCTTTCACCTGCGTCAAATGTGAACGGTTCACCTATACATACAAAGAAAACAACAAAGTTCAGGCATAAAACAGAAGTGCTGCTAGCATCTGATTCACAAGAGGCACGCAGTTATTTCTGCAATAATAGTTATCATTTGTTGTTGTAGGTTTTACTGATTTTACTTGATAATCACTTCGAAATTACATAGCTACCCGCAAACATTAATTTATCATTTATCACCCGAAATCTTTGATAAAATGTAAATTCCTTTTCTTATGTCGTTGATCAGATCGAGTGGAAACCAACTCGGGTTGTCGAAGTCTATTATTTCGACAAAATAGAGGAATTTCATCCACAAAGAACAATTTTTTAGATTAAATTAGCTGTTAACCGCGATTTTAAACTAAGTCGATCCAATCGGAAACTTAATATTTAGTAGTTTAAGGAGCAGCGCAAACTAGTCTTATTGAGATTACTTTATTTTAAAACTGTAAAGTAAACGGTGCAAACGGGCATAAGTTTTGCATTATCAAAAGAAACATTAGCTATAGACCAAGGTTTAATCAAGGAAAATCGATCAAATTTGTCAGAAACAGGCTTCTTGTTGATGCTAGTTTATTTGTTTCGTCTAGCCTTGACTTTTTTTTCAAAAGTATTGCATATATTAGTAGTTATGGCGTAAGCTAATAACGGCGAGTTTGAGGTGGGTGAGAGTTATTGGAAACACAAAACTCTATAATGACATTATATCAAGGTAGGTGTCTCAGATGACACAGATCACCTACAAATTGTGACATGTAAATATGAAACATGAAATAAAGTCGGGATAGTGCACTGCAGTAATCGCGCACAAATAAGGACAGGCACTAACCTTAATAATGTTTCCCTTATTCAAAACATCAAATGCGCATGCGTATATGTCACTATAAGGACCTTAAACTCTCTAATAATAAGCTTTAAAATAATAACGGAAAATCCTTAATTGGACACCATACAATTTAAATCCTAACTTGAAAATGTAAAATTAAAACATTTATAATAGAGGCAACTTTGTCAAATATAACGCGAGTGCCTTTAATTTTTAACCACTTATAGAATTGACCCTAATACCATAAAATCAAAATTTCATACAAATATACCATAAAAACTGAAAATGTGAACAAATATACAAAACTGAAAGCTCGATCAAAATCAGTTGAAACTTTCAATGTAATCAAATTTACCATCATAACTGAAAATTTAACCAAATTTACGGATCAAACTATAATGACCAAATTTATAGATTAAACTGTAAAATTAACCAACTGATTTAACTTTAAGACCAAAGTTTAACCAAATTTACTGTCTTCACTCCAATTCATAAGGCCGAAAGTTTATTTATATCAACATTTATTTGATTCAAATGAATATGGTCACGTACCAGTCACTTTAAATAGTATATTAAATATTAAGAACGGTAAGGGTTGTTTACCGGTCGACAGCAATGTTTGGAGGCTAAGCGTAGCGAAGCCTCCAATTTTGCTGGAGACCGGTATTACCCTTAACGTTCGAGATGCTTATACCATTTTTTGCTCGATCGTATTCAAATAAATCTCGAATAAAATAATTTAAATATTTAAATTTCTTCGAAATGAGCGAAATGTCAAAAGTGACATTAATACTTCTCGATCAGTTTAAAATATAATTTGCATTTTGGTGAAATTAATTACTTTTTATATTGTGAGATATTATTTAGGACCACTTGAATGTATGTATGGCTAAGACGTCGGTAAGTAATTTACTTACTGAACGGTAAGTAAATCACTTACCGACGTGTTAAGAGAACCCAGTAAACACAACCTACCGTCCTGACAACCGATGCTGTAAATAAACAAAAAAGATCGATCGCGCAAAAAATAAATAAACATTTAGTGATTCATTTCATTTGTTCCTTAATATCTAAATAATTTTTTATAGCTTACTCTACAGACATCCGTTAACATATTATCATTTCATTTTTCAGGCACTTTTCATATTTTTTTTCAAATTAAACTTGTTATTTTTCGCTATTACACAATAATAATAAAAATTATAACTTACTATCCATTCCTTCTTGTTCTTCGGCACGTCGTTTGCGTCCAAATCTATCTTTGAAGGTATTTGGTGGCGGCAAAGGTTCCATTCCCAAAACCTACACAATTATCGGTTATTACTTGTCATTATATTGTGTTGTTAACAATTTTTTTACTCGTGTCACATTATTTTTACATTCGTACATACAAAACGTGCATTTAAATTATTTTAGTTCCGCTATTCATTGAAAACGCAATTTGAATTTAATAGAAGCAAAATGTATTATTAATATACCTTGTGAATTTGTCTAAATGCGATCAGTCTGAGCGCATGCTGAGCGGAACAAGTAAGATCTTCTCGATGTTGTGCCGATAGAGCAAAGCAAGCATCTGGTGAATCTTTTTCGCATGGATCTGCAAGTCCTGTACCTCCAGGTAGTAGAATACCGCTGGCGACGGCTTCCATGACACGGCGTAGGGCATCACCCGGTGAAAGATGACTCTGTCCTGGTACTGAAGAAATTACTTTTTCCGTTAGCAATTCCATGGCCTGTATTGGTGATAAGGGAAAAAAGCATTACCAAGTTAGTATAGTGAAGAAAATTTTTAAATGTGTTTCTTACCCATGATGATAAAGGGGCCCACGTGGGAACTCTTTCGCACAAGTCTCTCAAAATACGGATTATGATCACACATGAATGGAGTCCCAAAGCCCTAGCCTAAAAAAAAGTTTGTTAAGAATTTTCTTCTTGAATACTACTACAGCTGAAATATGTTAATAATAAAAAAATAATATGGTGATATATTTAATATAAAATTCCTCGATATTTATTTGTTTTACTGAATATTCTCACAAAATTGTTAATTTTTTTCCCAATATTATCTATAAAAAATTTTCAACAATTTATTTTATTTTTCATTACAGGGTATCAGTAAATTCATTCAATTCAATTAACCTAAGATAACGCATAGAAAATCGAGGTAACCGACCACGAAGAGTTGCGAGAATGAAACCTATTGCAGCAGGTGATTTGAGTTATTGATAACAAAAAACCCGAGTGACTTTTTTGTGTACGATTGATCAGTAATTTGTTCTTAGCAAATAAAATGCCAAATAGCAGCATGCTATTATAGATATAATATACAGATACAAAGAACATTTTTTTCATATATTTTGCATATAATATTAATATACTTATTATAAAAAAAATTATTATTGATTTTTATTAAAAAAAAAGAAAACACGTGAAATTGTTTTAATTTTGTATTAGTAGAAAGTTGATAATCAATCTTCAATTTCCGTATCCCTCTCTGTTATATCGTTTACTAGTATTTCTGCATTTTGACATTTTCTAGAGCAACAGCATAGATCACAACAATTAAAGCCTAGTGACAAGAATATACAGGGTGATTCATTAAGAATGTCCAATCTCTGAACTGCAGATTCCAGACCTCAAAATATGATGATTCTGCTCAACATGCCTTATGCAAATATTGCTAGTTTCCGAGATACGGGGTGTTCAAAGTTTGAATTAAAAATTAAAATTTTGATTTTCACAATTATTTATAAAGCGGATCATAAAGTGTATTGAAGTAAATGGTGGGCATTTTGAGCATTTGCTTTGAAGTTTTTTCATTTTTGTTTACAAATTTGTTATTGTTACATATTTTAGGAATAATAAATTTTTTTACTTTTTGGAAGCAAATAACTCGATAACCGATTGAGTTACACGAATCAAAGAAAAGTAACTTTTTTTTTTAGAATTTAACGCTTTTTAATATTTTTTCATTATTTTAGTTTAGCCCAAAAAAAGTTTACTTTTATCCAATAAACACAAACAAGTGTAACTAGCGCCCTCTATTAGCAATGTTAAATTAGAGTGCAAATTATGATTCCTCATGCCAAAAAACGTAAAATTGCCAATTTTCAAAGAGAAATTGTGAAAACATGAAAATTTATTGCGAAAATTTAAATTTAAACTTTGTATCTCGGAAACTAGCAATATTTGCATAAGGCATGTTGAGCAGAATCATCATATGTTGAGGTCTAGAATCTACAGTTCAGAGATTGGACATTCTTAATGAATACCCTGTTATTGTTACAAAAAAACTGTTCATATTTACAATGAAATTGAGTGTGTTAGCGCCATTTGTTAAAACTAATCTGAAGAAATTTGAGATACACGCGTAATTTGTCGATATTACAAAGTAATTTAAAAAATAATACAATCCTGTTACCAGTTTTCTAATTATAGCGATCAATATGCATTTAATAACTTTTTTTTTACATTTCTTTTATGGAAATAATAAAACATTTTTTTTATATTTCGACGTTTTGTATCAATTTTCAACACCTGGTAGTAATATGGTTTCATAATTTTAATGAACAAATTTTAATCAAGTGACTAATTAGGCGAAGACAGCATTTAATTTTATGGCAAATTATTCTATTCCAAAAAATTAATTGAGAATATCCAAATAAAAATGTAATATTGTTTTGGTTGAAGTGCAATAAATATTTTTTTTAAATAAACAATTGTAGAGCATAACACTTGAAAGTGTGCTAATACGTTAAAAAAAAATTAAAAAAAACTTGATTCGACATTTGGCAACTTATGCAATTTTGTTTTTTTTATCCGATTTTGTCAAAAATGACATTTTATGCTTTAGATATTTGGACGAAAAGACCAAAAAAATATTTTTTTACTAGCGTGCGAAAAATGAAATTTGTTTTTGTTTTTGGGGAGTATTCTGACATTTGAATATTTAAAATATATATTTGTATGGTTGTAGCTAACCAAATGAAAAATGAAAAATTAAGAAATTTATTAAAATTCTGTTATTATTTTTAATAAAAGGAAACGTATGTTTCAATAATTTTTTAATGGCCCTGGTATAAGCATCACCAAATGAGTGTCAAATAATAATAATTAATTTGTTGATATGTATTCAATAATAAATGTTTCTTTATGTTAACTTTTGGATTTTTTTCCGCATGCTAGTAGAAAAAATAGTGTACCTAGCACGTGCGTAAAGTAATTTTTCCGCACGCTATTGCACATGGACGAACGACACGTCAGTGGAGTTCGGCCAGCTTTCCGCACTAGTTAGATAAACTACTATTTCGGACGCTATTAACTGTTCATTTAATTTTATTTATTTACGATATTTATATTAAATTAGGTGCAATTAGAGTAATTTTGAACAAGAACCGAGTGACGCGATCTTCATTAGCAGCTTCTTGAACAACAGGTGGCGTACATACAAGATCTTTACTATCACATTCTAATTCCATTTTGGAGTTTTTCTGATTTTAAAACTCTCATCTTATTGAGAAAAGTTAAATTTAATTATTTGTTATATCCATAGATATGCAATTGAGAAATATTTGGCGATGACCAGGAAAAACCTACGTTCAACAGTAGGATTTCTGACTGGTCACTGTCAACTAAGTAAACACCTCCATACTATGGGGCTAGTGGACACACCTCTATGCAGGATGTGTGAACAGGAAGATGAAACTGTCAGGCATGTCTTATGCGAGTGTCCGGAGTTATCGTCAATAAGAGAGTGTGTGTTCGGTGAGTCTTGGACTACACCTGCCGATATAAAGGAGATGTCTCCCATTGACCTGTCCACCTTCCTGAGAAGGACAGGATGGACAATGACCTAGGAGGACAACTCCTCGGGAGGGTGTACAATGGGTCACATGTGGCCTAAGTGCTGTGAGCCTACACACTCACCCTCCCTACTCTACAGATACAGATGCAAATGAGATGACAGGTTTCATTTTTTTTTCGTGCAAAATCAATATTGTATTGATTTACTTTTATACATTTTGGATAAAAAATACCGTATGTAATATGGACGAAAAATGTTTTTTCGGACCAGGTAATCCCCCGCATCGTCCGATAAATTTCTATTTTTTGTCCTAATTATGCAATATACTATTTTTTTCTTCTCTTGAATAGATAAGACATTTTAATAAATAATAGCCCCCTTCTTCAGAATAACTGGACGAACCGTTAGAACAACGTAAAAAGATAAATTTTGAATGATATAATATGGAGCTTTGTTCGACAAAATCGATCATGAAGAATGATTCCTCACAATTATTAGCAACAAAAGTAACCTACGAACTCAAATGATTTGCAATTTTCTACTCTCGAATATTCTATCCGCACATTAATGTTTTAAGCCCTTCAATTTCTATCTTGCATTATAAATACCAATTTAAAATGAAATTATGAATTGCAATCGACCATTAATAAAAACAAAAATTAAATGAAATCTAAAATGATTTCATGAAAGACAACGGTGTGAGAGAAAGCACAAACCTGAAACCATTTGGTATGTCTGAGGGCTGCCAGCGCCTGGAGACACTTGCCGCGTGAGAGAACATCCCGGTCGAACCCACCGCTCGCAGCTTCTAGACATCAAGAAAAGGGTGTTTGACCATCGCTAGCTCACTATCGCCAATAAAAAGTATACGCCCTATATTTAAATAGGGCTAATGGCGACAATGAGCCGGTTGGTCAAAAATCCTTAAGTCCCACACCACCTAAAATTGCTTCTTCGGTATGCGACATAGTACAGTAATTGTTACATAAGTATTGGACTGGAATGTATAAGGAATGTTAATTTTTTAAAAATATGCTTCTACCCCAGGATTATATTCAACTAATACATTATTTTGTAATATATTATTACTACAGAGATGGAAGTCAAAAGAAATGGTTTCGGAAGTTTTAGTTTGATTCTGCCGACTTATTTCATGGTTCAACTATTTAATAGTAATAACATATCAATCAAGTTATTTTAAAACCCGGGAGTAGAAACGTCTTTCAAAATATATATTCAAACATTAAACACTTCTGATTACTGCAACTTGTCCAATATTTATCATTTTATCTTCAAGGTTTAAGCTGCATGGTAAACATTTCAAAACATATACCGGAATTAGATACACTGATTAATATAAAGTTGGAAAATAACGTTTTCTAAAATGTACAATGGATCAGTAAACAGTGAATATTAATAATTAGGCATTTTTCTTCAATTTGCCTTAAGGATTGGAGAAAAATCACGACATTAAACAGTTAATTAAAGAGAAAAGTTGATAATATAGGGATAGATAACCAAGTAGAAATAGAGACATGATACGTTGAATAAAAAAATAACAAAAATATACAAGCAAAAGCTGTTAGTTTAATAAACACAGGGCAGAGTATGAAGACAGTTGTAGAAAAAAAAAGGAAGAAGATGCAAAGGAGTCTGAAAGAACACAATATGAGACTTTGACTAGTATCACTTAGGGGAAAATATTAAACAAGAAGAAAATGATGTCAAGCTCGAAATGATTCAACAACTTAAGGTGGTGCTGTTATTGACGGAGGTTGTCAATGTTTTTTACAAATGTACGTCTCAAGTAAGTATTAAATAAAAAATTGTATTACACCCAGTTTTAATTACATAAAATACAATTTTTATGAATATAATTGCAACAAAAATATTGGCAATAATAGTAATAATTATTTACGTTTTACATCTGCGGGTGTCCTGAGAATAAAAATAGGATCTGCGGAAATAAAAATAGGAAAGAGTGATCAAAGCAAGAAGGTTATGACACACGATGTTACCACCTCAATTTGTTCTATTTTCAAAGTTTAATCAAATGTAATCAAACCTAAATTTATAGTTTTTAGGAAAATAAAATTAGAAATTAATGATATTTCTTTCAAGTATCAAACCAAGAAATTATAAGGAATCAAAATAAGGGATATAATTAGCAGAAGAGAATATTATAGTTAAAGAAACAGTCTTATAAACTTTTTCATTAGATTTTTGGATAACAAAGTGGTTTTTTCAAATAGTCCATTGTTTTTCAATGCATTGTACATTTTTTCAAACAAAAATAGTTGGGACACTGTTGAATGAGAAAATATCTGAAAAAAATGTTCCGACATTAGTTAAAAGAAAAATTAATAACTTAAAATTAACTAGGTCAATATGTCAGACGAAATAAATTAATACTTATACTATTAAATATATACAAAAAAATTTGGAATTCAATTCAACTTTATTGCTATTAGGAATGTTTGTATAAAGCCACGTTTAAATATAAATATCAATTTTAAAGCTTCATATAGCAAAAACCAGTACGATTGAGTTGGAGAAAAGAAAGTTTTTAGAAAAGAAAACCACTGTCAGTTAACAGTAGAAGAAAAAATATACAAGATCAGATAGTGGATGAAATTTAAAAAAATAATAAAAGGAGTATTAACCAAACGTCAAAACTATTTTCGTTATAAAGGAAGATATTTTGGTTCTAGCTTTTTTAAATCACTCAACGAATCTTTTGGCCTCTGACAGATGACGTCATACACTCTGATTGATATTCAATGTCACGTTACGAGACTGATTTAAATATTTTTACTTCATTAAACCTTCTTTAAATTCCTTATGAAAATAAGAAAAAATATTGCATTTTTAGCAGTTTTATCTTAGAAATTATTACAGTTAACATCCCTGTCCAGCAAATATACTTACACTGAGAATGAAATTCGAAAAAAAATTATAATGGAACGAAATCAGACATATTAACGAAAAATCAACAAAAAAGAGAAATGTAGGTAAAAGGAAGCTCTTAAAATATACCAGTTCTGAAGACCAAATGGATTAAATGGAAAGAAAACAAATAGATTATCCATTTTACAGTGCAGATCTATCTCCATGCGATTTTGTGGTTTTATATAATGAAAAACAATGTTTCAAATTGAAAGGCTTAGTTTTGATCAGCGAGTTTTAAACGTGTTTCTGTTTAACAGTCCTGATACAATTCCAAGCTAATAAATTTTGTTTATTCTTACCTGCCGATTTAATATATGAATTTATTTCGAAATTTACATTACCTAGCTTTTATATAAAACTTATCACAATTATCAATCAAAAATTGGTTAGAAAACATTTATCAATGTTGTGCTCGTTAAATTGAGTTTTTTAAATGAATAAATAATTTTTGTAATTGTTAATCACCAAATATTAATAATTCCAATATTTTACCAAAACAATTCCACTTCATTAAATAATACATTTTTATTGATCATAAAAAATCAAAATTTAGTTGAACGATAAAAATGGACGTGATAAAATCAATAATAATAGAAAAAAGGATAAATCCAAAGTTATTAAAAGGGATGAAACTTAAAACAAAAAGTATTTAAGAATGTACTAGAAAAAATGGTACTGAAATACCTTTTTAGGGGGCCGCAATCCTTATGCAGTGGCTTAGAAAAAAGAAAAAGACAAGTCAACTAAAAAAACTGCAGAAGGAAAAATATACATTCTGGGTCTGGAGAAGGTAGAAGTATCTATTCACATACTTGTGGAATGCATGGTACTATACAATCACAGGGTACAAAACTCGGTAGAAGAGAAAGACTTGCCAAATCAAAAGCCATAGATACAATAATATTCATTTGAAAGATAGGCCCAAAGGAACTAATATTCTTTAAGAATTTCTTCATGATCTGAGGAGTGATACAAAGGGACATGATCTTTTAGGTCCAAGTTAATAATTTTAAGGGCCAGTTGTATGTAACGTAGTTAACCAATTGATCAACTGAACCAGGTTCACATGTTGACCATAGTCAAATCAATCAATCAATCGTTGTACGAAAGGTGTTCGTGTTGTGATCAGTTCAACCACAGTCAAATTGATATTTTTATATTGGTTATCCGAATCTCTAGTAACATTCGAGCATTTTTATCAATATTGTTGGTACTAACTTGAAAAATCTTCACAGTTTTTGTATACTGAGAAATCGTTAATCAATGACAGTCAATGATCAAAAGCGTGCTTGGCGTTAAATATCATTTTGTGTGTTCTCTTTGAAGTGAAAAGATGGCAGATAAAGAAAACAAGCGTACTCCAAATTTTAGTGCATTTGAAGAATCGACGTTGATTTCTCTAGTTGCTAAGTATAAAAACGTTATAGAGTGTAAGAAAACGGATGCAGAAAGTTATCGGCATAAGAAAAATTTGTGGCTTCAGTTGGCTGAAGAATTTAATTCTATCAGTGCAACTACACAACGAAAAAGTGACGTGCTGTTAAATAAATATAGAAATATTAAAAAAAGAGTCAAGAAAAAGTATGCTGACGAAAAATGTTATGCTCAAGGCACTGGCAGTGGTCCATATAAAAAAATTAATTTGCAGTGCCTTTTAATATTCTGAATCTATCAAAAAACTCATTTTCCGTCCACTTTTCAGAATGATTTTCTCTTGCTCGAAATATGCGAGCGTTTCTCCTTAAACCTAAAGCCCAGTATAAAATCACAATCAGGTATAAAAGTCGTATACAAATAAGTGAATAAACCTTCTTCTACTTCTAGAAAATCCTCATAATCCGTTAAGTCTTCAAATTAATCCACGTTTTCCATTGTAAACAATAAAAAGTTGAAAAATTATAGGTTATATAACAGTCAATTATAAATTATGTCACATCAGAATTTGAAGTTTATTCCATGAACTTTAGTTAAACCACCATTTTTGGTGGTTCAGTAAATTGCATAGTTAACTCATGAGTTAACCAAAATAATTCTTGACTACGTTTCGTACAACACTCTAATAGCTGTGATCGTGGGTTAACCACATAGACATTAGATTAACTATGTTTCATACAACTGGCCCTAATAAATAAATAATAGTACACAGGATAAGAAAGTATACAAAAAGGAGGACAAATGAGAAAAAAACATGTTCAATCATGAATCCCAACTTCACCAATACACTCCATGGGACACTAACGCTTCCAAGATGAAAAATGGAATAGACGCTTCCGTTAATGCACCTACAGAAAGGATAGGAAGATATAGAAGCGGGGGAAGAAATCCAGGGCCTCAATTCTTCCAGTTTCAAAAGTTTCTGTTTCAGACACAAAAAACTTCTTAAAACATTCAATCCACGAATACTGGCAAGATTGTTGAACTAAATCAAACTCTAAGCTTGGCAGAATAAAGAAATACGGAGATCATGACTCTCGATGAAAAGAAGAGAGCAAGATTCACGATTATACATATGATCAAAAAAGTAATTAAGGAAATTAGAAAACAATCAAGTAGTTGCTCATGAACAAATTCGTTTACAGGTTATAGGAGAAAACCCAATTAAGTAGAACTTTAGAACACACACAGTAGAACAATTATTCATGTCGATTTTCATAAAAAAATTAAAGTTAAATTATTTATTGTCTTAGATATTATCATTATTTACATTTCTAACCAATTTTTGATGTACTAAAAATAAACTTTTGTAATCAAATTATTTTCATCTACATTTTAAATAAAATGAATAACTTCATTAAACTAGTCTCTTTGGCTATAAAACGAAATAAGGAACGACCACGGTAAGCTTTTTCTTCCAAAGGTAACCATTAGCCATACAGATCTCAAAAAACGTGTAATAACATACAAAAATATCTAAGGAAAATTTTAAAAAAAGCTAGCCTGGAAATACATAACACAGTTTGAAAATTTCGTGAATTTTTTAATTTGTCGTGTAGCAATACTGCTTTTGTCAACTGCCGTTTATTTATTAATTATTGTCAAATTTTGGAGTAAATTAAAATTAAATGAAGTAGCTTAGTCGAAAGTTTAACGTTTGGATAGTATTACAAAAAAATATGGTGAAGTTGAAGTTTAAATGAAAACTAAACTGAGCAAGGAAAAAACGAAAAATATGCATAAATAATAAGGAAATACCACATATGGTCATAATTGTGCCAATTAGTTGAAGAAGGGTCTAAAAAAATTCTGGGTTATTGGATATTGACTTTATTTTTATTATTTAAAGAATGGTTGAGATAACTCACAGCACTGTACTTAGTTACAAAGGAAAAACTTCTCAACTATAGCTTATTTTCCACGGACTATCAGAAAATTCAATAAAAGTAAACATATAAAACATGATAAAAAATAACTTTGATATGCCACAGTCTATTGGGTCACCCTGTACCTATATATATCAAAATAGTTATAAATTGTAGACTTGTACAATGAACAAAAATACGATTTTTGTTGCAAAGTCAAATTTGAAAAAGTTAGATGGAACACCGATTGTGAGGAAGGAGGTAATACAAGAGTGGAACGACAATTTTGACAATAAAAATTCACTATCACAACAAAACAATAATTATGATGATTACCAATCTTCATATGGAGAGTTTAAAAAGAAGAAACCGATAAAATAACCTCAAGATAGTTTATATTATATATGATTTTTTTTATAACAAATTCCATAAAAAAGTACATAATTAAGAAAAAAGATTACAAAAATTTAATATATTCACGAGAACTTCAACATATCCTTTTTAACAGCTTTGATCAGCTTAAACCCTGCACAATACTGTACAACCCCATGTCTCCCCTTATACCTAACACTTTCCCTCGAATTACCTGGCTGCTCTCGAACCACCGGACTGGTAAATTGTACCAGAACATTTCCATCCTTTCCAGCTACGTTTAATCCGGCTTCCGGGGCGTTTATAGATACTCTGTAAGCTTCTTCTGGTGATATTTGTTTCAATGCTGACGGAAGAAGTTCTACCACTTTTTTAAGTAGAGTTAAAGTGGGTTTGTCGGCGCAAAGAACCACTAGGTGTACGTTCGTTTCACCGCGCAGTATTAATCCTTTGGAAAGGTGTCCTACACGCATCACACCTTTTAGTATCCTAGAGTTATCACCTTGGTTAAATGTGAACCTGTAAATAGGAGGTCTATTAAAAAGTGTTCGATGAATGAAATGAAAGTAGAAATGAACAAATTTCGAGACTAAAGAAAAAAATCTAGCAATCCTCAGATGGATTTCCACCATGCGGGCGAATATTTGCAATATACAATTATCCGCGCGAAAAGCAATGTGTACTTAAGTATACTCCCGCAACTTTAATGTTTGGCCCTGCGCTTTACTAATTGTCATTCCAAACGCTACTTTTACAGAAAATTCTAGCCGTTTAAATTTGAAATGCAATTCTGAGGGTATAGTGGGAATTTTTAGAATAAAAACAGTTTCGCTTGGGATTAAGCGAAGCGAGATGCTTGAATTTTATTCTCGCGTACGTAATTTTCTTGCGATTAAAGATATTCATTTAAATTATATGATGTAAAACAGTAAAATAATGTGCGAGCCTTTAACTTCTTTAAAATGATAAGGATTACGGCCGATTTCATAAAGAAACATAAAGGATACTTCAAGTTTAAAGGATACTTTAATAAATATTATTGATTTCATAACCAATTTAAAGTATGCTTTAAACTCAAAGTATCCTTTAAGGTTAAAGTGTCGATTTCTCGACTTTAACTCTCTAAAGGTGTCATTTAACTACAATATAACTTCAAAATTTTTATATTTGTTCAAGTTCATCTGATGAAGAATTCATTCATATTAAAACACCAAAAGTGTATAGGTAAATAACAGACTGTTTCACTGTTTCGAAGAATATGATGAGCTCGACTTTTACCAACATTTTCGCTTAAAAAACAAACTGTTTTGTATCTACTGAATGAAATAGAAGAGCAAATTGCTTTACCAACTAATAAGTAAGTTGTAAAATCCATGGAGTTGTGTTGTATACAATGACCAATAATAGAATTAACAAAAACCGTTATTCAATTTTCATCATACAGTTGGTTCGGTGAATCTTTTCCCATGCGTCATCATTCATATACAAACGCAATACATCAATACATTGAATTACACGTAGGTCGTAGATTGATGTTTCAATAAGGATGTGGCTAAAATGACGATGTGCGTTATTTATTATTGAAGCTAGATATTTATAAATATTTCACAGCCATTTAGCGATATGCTATCTAAATCTTTAGTTTGAAAAAACTGTTAGTATTCCAGTGTTTTATAGGGTTATTCCGCAAATTTACTTGCATAAGAGTTAGAATTAGTAACAATTTCCTCAGTAGAAACTTTGCAAATTAGAATTGCCTTTTTAGTGTTATGGCTGGCAACCATTACTATTGGGCCTTCCCACCCATATCAACTATATTTTGCTCTGGGGCATACCACTTTTCTATAATTTCATTTTTCCTAAATTTGTTGATGATATCGTTGCAGTACCTCTTTCCACATATTTATAACAGAGCTATCTGAATACTTATCTTTACCAATATATTTATTGTAATATGACTTGCAATTTGCCCAAATTAATTCAATAGCGTTGAATTCACATTGATATGGCGGTAGTCCCAGCAAAATATGTTTTATACAATTCAGTTTGATGGAATTCTATTCATAACCATGATGAAATGTCAATTTAAGGTTAGTTTTCATTGCGAAGTAAATAAATAATAAGTAGATAAATAATCTTTACTTACCACAAAAATTCGAACACTCGGGTGTAAGTAAGTCGTTATAACAACTGTTTTTTAATTAAATTTATATGCAAGGGGCAAAAAAATGAGTAAAAATTTGAAATAAAAATGTAAACAAGTCTTTGGTCTGTCAAGGTACAAATTCGCGTTAAACTTATCGCCGACATTCATCATATCGCTATCTCTGTTTGTTATATTATGTTGTAATGGAACAAACGGTTTCATTTCGAGGGTTTAGATTCTGTGAGTAGGAAAGAGACGTACTACAAAAAGTAGTATGTGAATAATTTCATACATGGTAAAAGATTCACCGAACGAACTGTATATAAGCTTTTATTCTACAATAAATAAAATACATACAAAAAATTTGTTTTAGTTGTAATACATTTCTTTTCTGCATTACTAACTTTATTAGTAGTTATGCATTCTAAGATATGCTTAAATTTTTCAATTTCTTGGATCAATTTCATTTCTTCTTCTCGAGAAAAATTTTAAAAGCGACCATTCTTATAATTTTTTGAAATTTCCATTTTTTTCCAAATAAATCGCTTTCGCAAATAATACAAACGCCACAACTTTTGACAAAACTTAACCTCATTTATTTAGACAGGAACGGAAAAACGAGGCAAATATGACAGATCTTTCTATTTCATGTCAAAATCCATGAATTCCAGGTTTACCAACACTTTAAAAATTAGTTAAAAGATACTTTAGGGAAAGAGCACTTTAATATTCATTATGGCACCAAACGATGGCAACAACTACTTTAAAGGGGAATTTAGTGTAAAGTCTCCTTTCGGTAAAGTGGACTTTAGTTATTCACTATGAAATCGGCCGTTAATATTGTATATGGCTTTTAAATTACCGCATTATAACCGCCAATTTTTTCAAGTATGTATGTTATCCTTAAGAGATACACATATGCTAATACAGACTTTTCTGTACAAGTTGGTCGTTAAGAAGATTATCTGAATATTTGTTTTTGTTGTTGTTTAACTTGATATTAACAATATAAGATACACAATTCCACCATACAATATTTTGTTACATCTCAAAGGGTTTAGGCAGCGTTTTCGTTGAAAGATCCTTCAAATATCGAGAACCACTCTAAACATTGGTGAGAGCATCATGAAAATCGGTGCAAACGTTTTCAAGTTTATCGCGAACAGATAGACAGACAGACGCGGCGGAGGACTAGTTTTATAATATGTAGTGATAAAGATAAAAAAGTATACTTACAGCTGATTATCTCGACCATCTTCTTTTTGTGGAGCTTCAGTCGGTTTTCCGTCATTTTCACTTTTAGTAGCGGGAGCAGCAGCAGTTGCAGCCGCAGCATCCGCTTTTTTGCCTTGATTTTTAGCATCGGCAATTTTGTCGGAAACAATCTTGAGAGCTTTTTCTGTATTCGACACAATGTTTTGTATGGATTGAAGTTCATCGTCTTTGGGATAGATTTCAGCATGGCGAGCCATAACGTGTTTGTCATCGCTGGATTCCGTTCGTCGCGGCATACCGCCGAAAAACTGTTGAAACAAAAATACCGTTAGTGAACGCTCGATGTAATTTGGATTGAAATAGACTTACTGGAGGTGGACCGCCTGGGAACGGTCTGCCTCTGTGGAATGGACCCATTCCCATATATTCGTCCTCATATCGTCTATCCCAATAACCATCTTCGTTTCTTCTAGCCCAATATTCTTCTCGAATTGCCTAGTTGTCGAAAAATTTCAATTTAGACACAAATTTCCACAATAATCCAAAAAAATATGGCGAAGGCTCTCCGAAGTAAGATGTTAATTTCTATATACACTGTGGGCCGAAATAAACGATTACATTTTTTAATTCAAAATATTTTTTTTGTTTTTCGGGCGATTATTTTTCTTTTTGCAGGGATAATAACCTAACATGTCCTCAACAAGACTGTAAATTTGGAAGCAAAAATAATATACAGGGTAGGACTTATAAAAAAAATTATATAATAGTGCATTTGAGCTCGTTGCAAATGAAACCTGTTTTAGCTAAAATTGTACTTATATGCTTTTTCGGTAGATTAAAGTATTCAGAACACTTGAGTAAAAAATAAATTTTCCGAAATTACCGGATTCGTGAAATACCATTCTTTTATTAAGTAACAAATAACACATTTATGAAAACAGTTTAGTAACTTTAAAACGTATAGTAAAATATTATGAATGTGGCCACCATTCTTGTTTACCACTTCTTGAAGTCGTCTGCGCCATAAATTGATAGCCCCATTTATTGCATCCTGTTCAAAAGTGTTCCAAACAAACTGATTATTTCTTTGAGCTGCTCGATTGTTTTAAATTGTTGTTGTTCGAAAATTCCCCAAATTGAATAATCAACCGGATTTAATTCTGGGCTGTTAGGTGGACACATTCATACTATTTTTCTCCAAGTTTTAAAGTTACTAAACTGTTTTCATAAATGTGTTATTTGTTAAAATGGTATTTCGCGAATCCGGTAATTTCGGAAAATTTCCTTTTTACTGAAGTGTTCTGGATAGTTTATCTACCGAAAAAGCATATTAGTACAATTTTAGCTAAAACAGTTTTCATTTGCAACGAGCTCAAATGCACTGTTATATAATTTTTTTTATAAGTCCGACCCTGTACATTATTTTTGCTTCCAAATTTAGTCATGTTAGGTTATTAGCCCTGCAAAAAGAAAATAAATCGCCCAAAAAACAAAAAAAATATTTCCAATTAAAAAATGTACTCCTTTATTTCGACCCACAGTGTATTTTTTTTCATGTTCCCTTGAATAGGAGAAATGATTTTTAAATTCTGGAAAAGAACTTCTTCCTTTGTTTTTTTCGCTTGTACATCCTGCTCGCATTTTCAGCAGTATATGGACCAGAAAATAATCTGCCAATACCGGAGCTACTGTGACCGCAGCCTTAGGCAAGATTGCAGCAAGGGTTAGTTTTTAGTAAAGTATCCTTTTTTAGATAAAAGCTTTTAAAAATCAGTTCTTTAGTCTAAAGGTACATCCTCAATCAATCTGCTAGCGAAGTGTCACGCGTGCTACAGTCACAATTTTTCTTATCAGAATTTATCTACACTACCAATCAACGATGCAACAACTGTCATTTATGACAGATATATAATGTTAATAATCATATAAAATGATATATTTTGTTTCAAGATATTTTAGACATGAAAATGAATGAACAACAGTAGAAATATTTTAGACATAAATGTATCATGAAAATGAATGAACACCACTAGAAACTATTTAAATAAAAGATAAATAAATAATTATTGAAGTCATTTATCAAATAAAATTAGATTATATTGCTATATTAATATCAGCACGTTCAACAGCATTAAGAAACGTTGGATCACTCTAAAAATTGCTGTGATATATTTTGTTGGTATGAAAGGTAACATTCTTATTTTATTATTGAGGAAAGCAAATAATTGTAGAGTTTGACCAGTGAATACAAATCTTCTTGGTCTAAACCTTTCAGGACGCCTAACCAATTGTCATTTTTTAAAAGCAACTAGCAGACCCGACACACGTTGTCCTGTCTTGTCTTACAATATTATAAAAATTTTGACTAGTTTTATTTTGATTAAAAAATATCTCATTGTTACTTATTTTGGGTGGAAAAATCAGATAGTATTGTTAATTTCGAATTTTCGGACAAACAAATTTTTTACCCATCCTACCATAGTTACGAGATCTATCAAGTCGGTTGGCAGAAAAAAATTGACATTTTTGTAATAATTGTGATATTCAGCTTGTTGGCAAACTGATCTGTAAAATACGATTCAAGGAGCATGTTTAACCAGCCAGTAAAAAGAAAAGACTTGTAACACTGTTTTTTGAAAACATTTAAAAAAAACTTACAGCTCTCCTCATTTTTTCTTCTTGCATTTTCCTTTGCCTAAGCGATGGTTTGACGTCGACAATTAGGTTGGGATCAACTTTCTTTTTATATTGCAATCTATGACGTCTACCTTTCATGTGCATTTCTTTAGCATTCGGATCACTAAAACGGCATTCGCACAATTTACAGTTGAAACTAACAACCTGTAACTACAAAATGTTAAATAGAAATGTTATACCACAATGAAAAACCAGGCGGAGTAATTTGAATTCAAGTCTAACCGCATCGTAGAAAGTGGATGAAAAATTTCAGCTCACTTCGAAGTAAATAAAAAAGAACGCGTACATTACCGATGTGAGCGGAGATCTTAGTCAAAAAGAACGCACCTAGTGTGCCACAATAGAAACAACAGTGATGAGGAGCGTAGGAGAGAACATCAAGTATTTAAAATAGAAAGAGCTCTTACTAGGAAGATTAAATTACACTGTAAAATCTTCATGAGGCTATGACAATTACAAACTGTTATTTGAAAAAAAAATCCTAGATGTTTTGTGATAAAAATTGGTATTTTATTTGATACTCAAAAATTGAATTAAATTGAGCATTTAATTTTACGACCCTCTTAAAAAATAGTGTGTAAAGATCAATGGTTCATAGACCAATAGAAAACTGCTGTTGTCAAGTGGGGATACTGTTACGACGGAGCGTAAATGAAATTTGGATATAGAAACAACGTGAGCGAAAATTAGCAATAATTTGACCCATTTAAATAAATTCATATCTATTGCGAGTAGAATCAAAGTTTCCATTAAATCATTTGAATGATCACAAATATTTTCCACTCGTTTTTTTCATATATGAATATGCCCGGTACTTGTGAAAGATGTGGCATCCTGTATTCCCCAATTACAAAAGAATCGGTGTATTTTCCAAATAGGAAATATAAACTCCCTATCATACAAATATGTTTTATAACAATCTACTGGAGAAATTTCTTTAAAAAAAACTTAACTCTAAAAAATGTTTCGAACTTACTTTTCCGTCATCAGTTTTGATTTCTTCGATATAGTCTTGACCGACGGGTTGTACGTCAGCTTCTGGTATGTCGTCGTCGTCTTTATTGTTAGGATCGCCGTTACCAGTTAGTGTCGTACCCAATCCACCACCTTGGACAAAATTGATTTTTGGATCGCTAGCTACGGATTTTTTAGCACCGCCCATAACTTCCGGTTCTTGAGGCGGAATCGGTTTGCCTAATTTCGTGTGAAGAAGTACGACCTTTTGATGCTTTGCGCCGCGAATGTGTGCTGCGTACGCATCGTTACCTGATAACAAAAGCAAACAAGAACAAAAATTGTATAATTGAGTAAAGTTAAAAATTATTTACCTGTGCAAGTGACGTCGCACAACTGGCACCGTAGGGAGTTTCCAGACCTGTTTTGACTAGTTACCGCCACCGACGCAGCCATTTTTAAAGCGGATTCGCGTTTTTTGTGTTTTTGGCCTAATAAATGTTCTTGATATGTTTGAGGTCCTGCACAGCTGAAAATAAAATACGCGATCGATAAAAATAGAACCAGAACAGGTTAAATAACATAAACAACAAAAACAATTTTCTGCCGATAGGCGAGTATCGTTTCGACACGATTCGCAAATAAACGGGTATGGATATGTAGCCACTGACTTGTTAACCTCTTACCAAAATCAAACCATACTATTTAGAGAAGCTCAAAAACATCTCAAGTTTAAAAAATTCGAATCAAAAAGATTCATCTGAGTGAAAGTAAAGTTCGGCTAATTCACCAAAGTGTGAGATTCCCACTGATCGTAGAGTGAAAAAGCATTCGGAATGAATAGAATAACCTCCTTCGCTCGGTTTAAAGGTACAATCGGAGACAAATATTATGTAGCAGCTTCAACTTATGTGAAAGAAGTTCAGTAGTTATTTATTATAACTAGAGCTTGGATTATATGTAAAATGTTATTGTCATTTTAAACTGAAGTACCTTCAACATTGCAATATTTTTCAATTGTAACTGCATTTCACCAGGAAATTATAATAATTTGGGACAAAACAAAAGGACGAGGCACGGACCACCGCCTGTCATCCTACGGAGCACCCACCATTAGGAGTCCGCGAGGAAAGACATATACCCTCTAGGGAAAAAGACGAGGTGTATAACCATCCGGAAAGACTCGGAGAGAAGATTCCATGCGAAGGACCTGAAGAACTACAGGAGCCTAACAGGGTACCTGAATAAAGAGAGGAGGGAAGTTTAATGGTACACTTATACACCACGAGACCAAAAAAGGAAGGATTGTCCTCAAAGGACTGACAAGCAGCGAGGAAGTCAACGAATTAAAAGAAGAAATCGAATGGGAAGAAGTCCAAATCGGAAAAATAAAAAATTACATAGGTGAAACCTTGCTATTACGATTTACTTTCCTAGTTGTTGTTTTTTTCTGGGAGCTATGCTTCACAATAAGAATCAATTTTCGCATAGGAATTTATCTAACCCAGGAACGTGATTGGTACAGAAATTTTCTTGATTTGGGAATTTTGCCACCGAACTTGACTAATCCAGAAAATATGCCCATGGAACTGTGTGTCCCAAATTTCTTTACTACTATTAAATGCAAAGTTTCTAAGTATTAAATATACTTATGAATTAGAAATAAATGGACTGTTGGTTTCCATTTTAAGAGACATTAGTATTAGGAATAAAAATAGGTTAGAATTTGATAACGATTGAACTTCTTGCCTTACCTGATTTTGCAGACCTCACAATAATGTAGTTGTTGGGGTTTTGGGGGAGCCTTGGTTCTTACTATCTTGGCACCAGCACCGGGTTTTCGAAAATTTTGCCATCCAGCAGGTTTTTGCTGACCTCCAACTTGTGCTACATACATTGTGGCTATAACATTGAAATATTATTTTTTTAAATGTTTTTATCCACAGAATGTAAGTTTTTCAACAAAAAAAAACAAAATTTGTAGTGATGAAGCATTTACTATAATAAAACTGTATTTTTTTCTCTTTGGGATAGCAAAATCGTATTTTCAAATACCCACTACTTCAATTTTGTTTTGTTTACCACTACGCAAAAAATAAAAAATTAAATAAGAAATATGTACATTGAAACTGAATCGTCTTGGTTTCTCAAGGCTAAAAGAAAAGTAAACAGATAGAAGCGATTATAAAATAAAAATAATGTTTTATATTCAAATATATATACAGATAGTAAGGTAAAGCCATGAATTTTTTCACAATTATGATCTTTGAAATGCAGATCTTATAAACTATAAGAACTTCCAGTTTAATTGAGGGAAATGTAATAGGACACCGGGTGTGTTAATAATCCAATGAATGCTATGATCTAGGATCGACTTTTTGCAAACTGTTAAGAAAGTTGTAGATTGCTGGATAATACAAGATTGGTTGTTTATTAATTAGCCCGTGTTATAAACAATTATTTTACGTCTCGGAGAAATAAAAAACCAACTGTTTATATTTTGACAGATTCCAAGTTTCATAATTCAATAATTTCACATCACATTTGAATTTAGTAACATAATAGTTATTTATGATACAAGTGCGTGAAGTTATACTTTTGCAAATGTTTTAGCCAATTAATTTTTTTCGTTCATTTCACAGCTAGTTGGCTAGATATTGTGCATCACATTTTAAATTAGCGACATCAAATACAGAGGAATATGCACTTTTTTAGCAATAATCCATTTTTGATTTGACAGCTAGTCGACAGCTGTCAAGTGCTGAGATTAAATAATTGTCATTTATCGGTCATGTCATTTGTCAGCTAGTTGAAAATTTAGCATTAACGTAATGAGATGAAAAAACAATTTTTTTCTTGGAACTTATTTGGGTAATGATATCCAGATTTTTAACGATTCCATGCTAATCTAGGAACGGGTGCATCTCATGAAAATGGAAAGAGACTTTCTGTTTAAAAAAAACGGATATTTCACTAATAGGTAGGTTTGTTTTGGCAACTTTTTGTCCCCCCCGCGCCTTCTAAGGTCCACACCTTGACACACCCTTCTTAACAAAATTTAATTTACTTCAAGTGGCTGCCATAATTTTATAATGAATTAGCCCACGATATACCTCCTTAACTGGATTATAATTATTAGATTGCGGATAAATTTTAATGGATATTAAAAAAAAGTTCAAACGTGTCTAGCGTCTTGACAAAGATCAAGCGTTTCAATATTATAAACATGCTAATTCAACTAACTACTACTTTCACTAATTATTGTACGCATTATAACCTTTGAGTAATAGTATTATTAAGAGACACAAAGTTGTTGGCAGTCAGCAGCACGCGGAAGCTTAAAATTCCGATACACAGAACAAGTCACTGAACTGACTGATACTTATATACATGAGTTGTATTTTTTTCCTACATTTGCGTTTCTTTTAAGGCTATTACTTAATGGTTTATTAGTATTGAATCTTTCCACCTTGCTAATTTTATAAACTGTTAACAAAAATCAAATTTGTTTCATTAAATCAATACTGTTTAGCAACAATATTTGAAACGTAGCAACTCTTCTTGTGTCGTCCAAACTTTATAAAGCAGCTTCAACTACATTTGCCGAATATCAAATACATAACATATGTGAGATAAAAAACCGATCTTGTTTGAATGAAACTTTATATTTTTTAAAAATCAAATCGCCAAGCCAGTTATGTCGTGCAAGGCTCTGCTCATCCCTATTTATCTGCTACTATATCTTTTACTACTACTTCATACACAAAGAATTTATTTTGAATTATTTAATCGAAACATTTAATACTATTTATCTTGTTTATATAAAAAAAAACTAGATGTGAAGCCTTGGAATCAGTTACTACTACACTCGGCTACATTGTCAAGAGAACATGATAGAAAGTTGAAGATATCAAAGCAATTATATTTTAAATTTGAAATAAAAGTGATACCAGTAGTCGCCAATTACTTAGATGTACTAAATTGAGCATTGGAAAATGATTAGACCAAGTGATAGACAAAAACCCTAATAGAAAATGGACTGTATCATCTAGTAAAAGACACCATTAGTCAGACGAATAAACTACAAATATAATATCGTATACTAATTATAATTTTAGTATACCAAACGAATGTAATTGCATATTGCATTGTATTCCATACTGGTTGGACGATTGCTTGAATGTGCTTAACAGCAATCGATATAGTTATCTTCTTTATGTTCCTTGTGGTGTATTTATTATTCTTTTTGTTAATTATTTTGGGAAATCAAACCACATTCCTTTTTATATTTTTCAATTGAACGTTTCGGTAGCGTTCCAGCTACAGTTATCAAGAGTTAAATTTTGGTCTCTGACTAGTTGTAGCTACCGAAACATTTAAATGAGAAACAAAAAAAGATTATGGTTTTATTTCCCGAAATAATGAACAAAAAGTATCGATATATTTATCATCTCACTTGTCTAGTACATCTAAGTATTGGCGGCTACTGTAGATTGGGTTGGAAATTGTTCAGTATTATTAGATCCTGTGAACATATAGCCTGAGAAGTAGTTGTTTCTACTTCCGAAGACATTCAAATCTGTATGTCAGGTGTGTAACCTATAAATAGGTTTGAGACTTGTTATACTTGTACCTAAAAGTAAATTTAATTTTTACCATAAAATAGTATTTTATATCACCTTTCACAAATTTGTTTCACTAAATACAAAAACTCAATTATTCACGACATAAAAATTGAATACAAATGTGCATATTTATAAAATATCTCTGTTTTTGATATTACAACAAAATATACAGAGTGAAAGAAAAATTTGTAACATTCGTCGATTTATAGGGAAATTAAATTAATCTCTAATTTTATATTTCGTCCCGCCGCGTGACTTCAAAGTACGGACGGGCGGTATAGTCTAATTATATAAAAATATAAAAATTATTGAAAATATGACTTTTCCCAGATAATCTTTGTTTAAGCTATACATGGTGATTGATTAGTGTGTATCAGTAGGTCTGTTATCATAAAGGATGCAAAAAAAATTGTAGATAGCTTCAAGCTTCTTGTTTCAAAATTAGTTGCAATTTTACTGGGAGTTCCATAGAAGTTCCTATATAAGCCGTACATATCTAGTTACTACTTTACATAGGATAATGAAAATATCTCAAAAACTAATAACTTTAGATATGGGAACTTTTTGACAAAGATATAAAATACCATTCAAGATTACTGAAAAAATAAAGTACATGAGTTTTGACTCGCCATGTATATGATTTTTAAATTTTGTATATAATTCACAATCTTTACCTTCAATAGATTATTATCGTTTTACTCTTATCCAATTATGCAGGCCGTTGAACTTGTTATATAAATTGGTTATAACTTTTAAAATACTCTGTATTACAGATCATATTTTTGTAATTAACCATACAATATTCGACATCATCCATTATTTGCTACATATCAGCCTTGTAAAGTGTATAATCAACTTTTTTTGTATTTTTCATGATAACAGATTCAGCTCCATCAGACAATATTTATTTTGGGCAAGTTCCCCATTATGATTTAAACTAAAAAATAGCTCAACTCTTTAGTATAATGCATTGATGAAACAATAAACAAACTGTGGCATTAGAAAATTAAGGATTTTCTTTCACTCTGCCTTATTATCTATATAAGCAAAAAAAAAAGTAAAATCTAACCAACTTTATTTTACTACATATCCAGCATATCCTTACCTTTTGCTTGCGTAGTAGGTTGCGCCGCGGCTACAGTTGTCTGCGTTACCGGTTGAACGTACGTAGCAGCCTGATAATAATCAGCAGAATTAGCTTGAAAAGTTGCTGTGTACTGAGCAGTAGATGCTGTCTATGATTTACAAAGTTCAATACACTACAATGTTATTCTTTCAAAAAGAACATCCACATTTGTGATGTAACTTCACTCTTGCAGATAGTGAAAAAAAGTATGCATATTATGGTCTAGTGAGTAAACAGATATAAGCGAAAGTTTAGAGCCACCTGCTAGAGATTAGACAAACTGAATTGTTTGTTAAAGTTCAGTTGATAGTAATGGATTTTCAAAATATTCAATTTATTCCTACTTTTAATAAGTCATATTCTGTCGTTTACGTAGAAAGATGCACCAGTTTTAGGTCATCTTGAACGAAAGCTATGTTTCAATAAATTGATTATTGAGTTTATTATACACTTTTTTCTTTCTACTATTGGTTTGGTTGGCAGCAATGTTGCAATGAAAGAGAATTACATGATGTCAAACAGCATGCAAGATTCCAACAAACTAAATAATGTATGGTCAATTATGAATTATACAGGGTGAAATTTTAAAATTAATAATTTATTACACTTGAAATATTGGTACTTTTTTAAATTAGCTAAATATGGATTTATCAAAAATCTTAACTAACTAATTATTAGACGTATTTGTAAATTAAACAAAACCTGCTACGCCCATGAATTTTATCATAAATACCTAAAAATTGTCTAAAAACGCCAATAATTAGGCAAAATCGGTAAATAATGTGGATTGTTTTAAATCGGTAAATAATGTGGATTGTTTTCTATTCTGTCAGTTGTTGATGTGTTGAAAGTTTATACTGAAAAAGTAAAAACTTTGTCAAACACTCTTTCCTTGTCGACATAACAATGAAATATTCAACTGAGAACCACCGAATTGAGATTTTAATGATGATCGGGTACGGGGATAACTGCAGATGTCAAGTTGAAGTGGCAAACTTATTTAATCACAGGTATCCCGAATTGCCTAATATTTCACAAAGTACTGTGTCTAAAATTCATGCACAATTCAGAGAACTTGGACATGTCAAACCATTGAAAAGAAAACCACACTTCGTTGAAGATGATGTGAAAGTGGATATTTTGTTAAATGTCGAAGAGAATCCAACTTCAAGTACACGTCAAATTGCCCGTGAAAATAATGATACAACTGTTCTAAGATGTCTTCATAAAGAAAAACTTCATCCCTACAAATTAACTTTTGTGCAGGAGTTAACAGAAGACGATCCAGATCGTAGAATGGATTTCTGCGAAAGATTGATGAATAAGCTGAACAGAAATGAGATAGCTCTTGGTACCATTCTTTTTTCTGACGAATCAACATTCACATTGAATGGAGAGGTAAACCGACAGAACTGTAGATATTGGTCAGCAGAGAATCCTAATTGGATGCGTGAGACACATACTCAGTACCCTCAAAAGGTGAACGTTTGGGCCGGTATCATAGGCGACCATATTATTGGTCCTATATTTATAGATGGAAATTTGACAGCTGAAAAATATTTAAATATGCTTAGAAATGAAGTTATACCTGCGTTGGCAAACTTATATCCCAACGCAATAGATCCTAGCATACCGAATGAAAATGTTTGGTTCCAGCAAGACGGGGAAACACCCCATTATGCTTTAATAGTAAGAACTTATTTAGATGAAATCTTCCCCAATAAATGGATTGGACGAAGAGGTACTATTGAGTGGCCAGCTAGATTGCCAGACCTTACACCGTTAGATTTTTTCTGTGTGGTTATCTCAAGAACAAAGTATATGTAACACAACCAACTAGCATTGTAGACCTCAAAGACAGGATAACTACAGAAATACGGAATATTTCACCTCAAACTTTAAACAAAGTTAAGGAGGAGTTCTATAGGAGACTGTGCTATTGCCAACAACTAGGCGGAGAACATTTTGAGCATTTATTTTAATGTATTAAAATCAAATACATCAGGTATTTTATGTATGTTTAATAACTGTAAAAATAAAAGTTTCACCCTGTATAATTCATAATTGACCATACATCATTTAGTTTGTTGGAATCGGTTCATTAAGAGGATTTCAAAAATATGCAAATATACAGGTTGTTTAATTTAAAAAAACAACACCGACTATGGCATACGTGCGTGAATCACCCTGTACATTTAAATTTATGTTTACATAACGCACAACTCAATTCAAAAGTTGACGTGTGTCGGCATTTTTTAGAATTTTTTAAAATAATGACATAAAAAATTTTATTCCATAAGCGGTTTCCAAACTGTACATAGGGATGCATCACAATCCAAAATAAATGTTTATTTCTCCTGAGGGTAGGCTAAGATATGTGATGAACTTAATCTTTTTTCAACACTACGAAAGCATTTTGACAATCTGACGGCTAGTCAAATTCAATGTTGTTTTCAATTAGTCGATGAAGAGGTTTAGCAAACCAAAGTCCTTGACAAATTTCCTGTAATATGGACAAAGTCCAAGAGAACTTCTTATCTTCTTTTTGTCCCTTGGTTAAGGGACTTTAATAGCTAAAATTTTCTCCGGATCGGTTTTAATCCCTTCTGCGGAAACGATATGTTCTAAATAATAAGCCTCCGTTTGAAATCGTGAACATTTCTGGTGATTCAATTTTAAATTCACACTCCTTAACCTGTCAAATACTTCTTCAGCATATTTCAAATGCTCATCAAAAGTATTCGACAGGATCATTACATCATCAACATATGCTAGACCTATTAAACCTCTCAAAACCATTAGTCGTTCCAATAGGGCTGGATCATTACAGACTCCAAATTTGAGGACCTGGAACTGGTAGATACCGCTGCCAGTAGAAAATGCTGTTTGGTCTCAATCATCAGGGTGTACTTATACTTTTCAGTATTCACTCTGGGGTGGAAAACCACTTTGCACCTGATAGTGTACCATCTATTCTTGGCAGCTATCTTTTTGTGTAACCTGATGCAATACTCGATAGTGACCACCGGTGAACACCACTGGCCAGCAGCTTCTTCAATAATATTCGCATCCATCATGTTTTCTACTTCTTTGTGACCTGCATTTTCTTGCTTGTTGTATTGCACCATCTCTAGCGACCTTATTGAATAGCAACACCTTTTAAAATTGAGCAAAAATTTTATCCGGTGGGAGAATTTTTCTCTTGGTGGCTCACCCTACTACTTATATCTTATTACTTACTATATTATCATTGTTAGCAAAACAGTGAAGTTGTTAGTTAGTTGAAAAAGTACATCGGGTATTGAAATGCAATAATTCTTTAATAACCATATGTTTATCGGATATTACAGAATTGTATTCAAAATTGACGTAATATTTTACAATATTCAAGTTTATTAAATAAAACTTGTGGTGGATCACTTCGAATATAAAATTAAGTACTATAAAATTTTGTAATATAAAATAAAATAGTTTCTTTACCCACTAAACAGTTGCTATTAAATTGCAAAATATTTTGTCAAGTTTGAGTATAAATCTGTAATATCCAATAAACATCTGGTTGTTAAAGGATTATTGCATTCCAATACTCTATGTATTTTTTGAAAACTATAAAAATTTAATTTAAACGCTCAAGTTTGAAATGGTACTCTAAATATCAAGTATCTTTTCGATATAGGGTTTTTCCTAAACTATTTGCCCAATTTGATCTTTTTTTATTGTAGGCTGATCGTCGAGAGCTATTATGTCCTTTCCACAAAGGACCAATGATCAGGACGGACGGTCGGTCCTAATAATTTTTTTCTATGTATTGTTCACATGTACACATAATTGCCCTGTAAATCTATCAACACATAACTTCCCAACTGATCGAAAATTATGCTAAGTGATGGAAAACATCTTGAAAATTGGAAAACCTATTACCAAATACATATCAGTGTACAGCAGAAGCTGCTTAGAAACGGATTATAAAGGTAATTTCACTCATTTCAATGAAATATTTTCCTAGTACAACCAACTGAACGGTTTCAGCCTTCACCCTATAATAAAAAATAGATTATCCAAATTGGGCATGTAGTATGGTATTGAAATATAACATGATTTTAATTTAAAATTGAAGCATTATTTTTTGTATACAAACTAGGGTTTTAAAAACAGCAGATGTTCTAAAACTTCCTATCCAGATTTCAAAATTTGAATGATTATAAATAACAAGCCCCCTATATCTTCCTTATGAAGACCCACAGTTTACAATAAATGTGTGAAAATATTATATCTCCTTATAACCTATATATAAATTTCAACATATTTTTATAAAAGAATAACATCACAAATTAAAATTTAATAAACATTTTTTAGACAAAATTTGATAAATCTAAGCATTTTAGTTTTCAACAAAGCTTCACATGTTGATTGAAAATAAACAAATATTTACTGCCTGTATTAGTAAAAATAGAGGTGATATTCTCAAGGTTCGACTGTAGCACTTTTGATTAAAAAATTACAAAAAATCAGGGTTCCTCTAAACTTAAAAAACGTAGATTTATCTAAAATAAATAATATATGACATCATTATAAATACTTACTGACACTTGTACTTGTTGTGGCTGTGTAGTTCTCTGAGTGTTGTAAGTTGTTGCGTATGTGGTAGGTTTTGCAGCAGCTGCTACAGCTACAGCAGTATTTTGATCATATCCTGTGGTATAACCAGCTGCAGCTGTTTGACCTGATCAACAATTTTTGATAGTGCATATAATCACTTCAACATTTACCTCTTTTGTTATACAATATATTATTCATTTAAAATAATACAAAAATTAGCAGGGTGGATTAGAATAATTGGATTTAATTCAAGTAGAGCCAAAAATTTGATAATACAACATAAAATGTAATAAATTATTATTGTTTATGGCATATTTTTTGTTTTTTGAAATCCTATTTCAAATTTCAATATTAGCAATAGCAATATCCAAGATATCCAAGAATGAAAGATTTCATGGATCTAGCGATGGTATTAAAAATCAATGCGCCACGTGCATTCTTGCCCAAAAGTTTCAAAGTACTGAACAACCCTGTAGAATGTGTATTTTTTTAAAAGTGTTTTAAATTTTAAAGTCAATTCCTCAATATATAAAATTGAACAAATAGAAATGGAAAGAATTTTAAAATTAGAATTAAATTATCAAAGATCATTATTGTCTCCCTCTTTATTTAAGATAATGGGTTTCAAATTTCAAGGTATCCATGAACCAATACAGTGAAGAAATGATGCATAATTTTATGAAAAAATGTCGCAAGAACTCTAAAAGTGTACAAAATTTAAACAGCCCTGAAAAAGAGTAAGAAGGAGCCCAATACATTGGACAGAAGCAAACAAGAGCCCTGGGTGTGTGTGTCCAAGTCGCTGTACTTATATTTTTGTAGTAACAATCAATATCTTGATTCAAAACCAATTACTTTACTACAGCTGTCAACTGTCAAAATATATGTCGTTACAGTCGAATCAGTTTACACATCAGGATCTTTTGGAGTAGAGCCAACAAATCTAGCCGTTTGTTAACTTTTTATTTTATTCAAATCAATAGTGTAATCAATTTCATATATCGTCAGCTGAGATGCAAAACCGTGTAAGTCCAGAAATTTCTATAATTGAGCTTTTTTACAAAAATTTTAAAAGTTAAGAGCTCTATTTATTAACATACCCTAAAACCAAAGAGATACATAGTTTTTCTTAATTCTTCCATACTTTATCAGTATTACTTAACAAAATGATTCGAGTTCACCAAAAATATCAGTTTTTTTCGTCTCCTGTAAAATTTGTTAAAACAGAGTTACACGGTTTTGCATCTCAGCCGACGATATTTAGAATTCTTTTTTAATTTTCAAAGTGTTCTTTGTGTTGTTTAAAAATTAGTTTTTCTTAACAATATTTGAAAATTACAGTGCATAACAGTGTTAATAATATTGAAAAATACACTTCACCACTACCAATTATCTAGGTCTTATATTAGTTGTTGTTATATACAAGAATGTATGGCATTGTTGTGTGATTTGTCAAAAATATATATTAAATACTGTTCTTTTTTAATTTTACTTCCATTGCTTTAACAACTATAATTATATCCCATTATAATAATCAATATTATTAAGTTTCACATTACAAAAGAACAAATTCCCAAAATGAATAAATCTTAAAAAGGCAGATTGTTCTGTAATTCATGAAGCAAATATATAAAAATAAATAAGCCAATATTTGATATGACTCCTGACATCAAATATCATAATTCAAATTATCAGAATTTGTCAAAATTACCAAAATGACACCATGTCTTTGACCCTAGTCAACATTTAAAACCCCCAATAAAATAGCAGTTTTATGTGTCCTTTCTGCAAAACACTTGAAAATCATCTGGTTAGCAAAATTCTATGAAAATCAGGGAAATTGACAACACTGATGCAGTCACTCAAATTGATGTATATCGATAAAATCAGTCAATCATATTATTTTGATTATGTTCATAATTGCTAATGTACAATAATTATTGTTAACATTGGCTCCTTATTATCTGTTAGTGATGACTTTTCCTTTAGATCACATATTTTCCAGTGCTCTAGTTTACTTTTTTTGACTGTAGATCCATTAGGTCTCAGTGAATGTCACCACAGTGTATATTATATACTTACTACTAGAGGACAAAGAACTAACTGCTTTTATCTTTTGTCAAATTTGTAAGAGAAAAGCAGTGAACACATGTGCATTTGCCAAAAATGTATGTAACAGGCTGTTCATGGGATGTAAAAATACAAAATACAAATGCTCCTGGGCTGGGTGTCAGCCCTTACTATACACTTATCTGAATGACTATTTTATTTTATGGTATAGAGCTCAATAAATTCATACCATTTGCAAGACAAAAATAATCATATTTAATAAATTCATGTGGATTTTGGACTAATATTAAGCAACTAACTCAAATTATTGGTAATAAATTATCCTCCCTGCTTCTTTAATGAACTCACATACAATTTGTAAAATAGAAATATCCATTTCACATTATTTCTGAAAATGCAAATTTTGTCACCTACTCATCCATCCCCCCTGAAATAATAGATCTATCTTAGCACTAGAGACTTATGAGTGGAATGCTATATACAGTTCGTTCGGTGAATCTTTTCCCATGTATGAAATTATTCACATACTACTTTTTGTACTACGTCTCTTTCCTACTCACAGAATCTGAACCGCCGAAATGAAACCGTTTGTTCCATTACAAAATAATATAACAAACAGAGATAGCCATATGATGAATGTCGGCGATAAGTTTAACGCGAATTTGTATGTTGACAGACCAAAGACTTTGTTTACATTTTTATTTCACATTTTTACTCATTTTTTTGCCCCTAGCATACAAATTTAATTGAAAAACGACTTACTTACACCCGAGTGTTCGAATTATTGTGGTAAGTAAAGATTATTTATCTACTTATTATTTATTTACTTTGCAATGAAAACTAACCTTAAATTGACATTTCATCATGGTTACGGATAGAATTCCATCAAACTGAATTATATGAAACATATTTTGCTGGGACTACCGCCATATCAATGTGAATTCAACGCTATTGAATTAATTTGGACAAATTGCAAGTCATATTACAATAAATATATTGGTAAAGATAAGTATTCAGATAGCTCTGTTATAAATATGTGGAAAGAGGCACTGCAACAATGTCATTAACAAATTTACAAAAAATGTGTTAGGCATACTCATGAAATTATATAAAAGTGGTATGCCCGAGAGCAAAATATAATTGATATTAGCATTCAACCAATTACCATAGACATAAATATAAATAGCTCTGATTCTATGAGGAAAATCAAATGAAATTTATTGTATATATTTATGAGTCTTGAATATACATATTTAAAATATTTATTATTCATTTTCACAACCCAAATGATTTCTATTTTTCATTGTTCAACCGTATGGGTGGGACGGCCCAATAGTCATGGTTGCTAGCCATAACACTAAAAAGGCAATTCTGATTCAGAGTTTCTACTGAGGAAATTGTTATTAATTTTACTCTTATGTAAGTAAATTTGCGGAATAACCCTATAAAACTCTGGAATACCAACAAT